>PITA01008248.1:0-18828 GCA_004023965.1 Spilogale gracilis | reverse complement strand
CAGGCGCCCCCAGGATCTGCATTTCTAACGTGTTTCTGAGTGATGCTGAGGCTGTTGATCTGGGCACCACACTTGGAGAACCAATGCAGTCCCATAGACCAGTGGTTTTCAGCCCTGGCTGTGCACTGGAATCACCTGAGCCCTTCACAATTCTAATGTCCGCTTGCTCCCCTCTCTGAAAGTCTGACTTGGTCTGCAGCGGTGTCCAGACATTGGCATTTAAAAAAAAAAATCCCCAGTCTCTAATGTGCAGCCAAGGAGGAGAACCACTGCTCCAAAGTCGGTCAATAGGGAATACGGGAGGGATAGCAGGTTTCTGGAGGAAATAATGGTCCCTTTTCACTAATATACTGAAACATAATGACTTCTGCTTTCAAGCTCAAAATCAGCAGCATTACGAGCCAGTCTGCCCAGGCCCAGCTAGATGCTAATTGAGTTTCCTATTTGGGCTGGGTGGTTGTTCATCAGAGTGAGGACCCACCGAGGCCAGCAGGTTGGTGGGGGATGACCAGATGGAAAGCCACTGAGAAGCTGGTGACAGGTGTCCTTGCAATGGGGTGTTTTTCTTACAAATAGAAATCTGTGGCAATTTCTCTTAAGTTTTCTGGAGAGGTTTTATGACCAAAGTCCTTGCATAATTACACAACGGAAATGTATTTGAAATTGCTTAAATGGTTATATATAGGTAGGATTTGCTCAAACATTTGATGTCCTTTTAAGAAGCCTGCATTCAGTTGGATTACCTTTGAAATGTGCTTTTAAAATTGGGAGTTTGCTGTTCCCAATTCAGTGCTGATAAAGAGAAGGGTGCTCCACATAAACTAAAAGAGACAGTGCTTCTTTGCAAGGCTGGCATTGTTTATAAGGATGGTCTCTGGTGATTAATTGCTGAGGAATTAACCGGGGAGGCTTAGTGAAGTAGTCCTTGGAAAGTAAGAAAACTAAACAAGGAAAGTCGAATTTCCCAATTTATTGGCTCTTACCAAGATTTAAAAAACAAAACACTGATAATTGGCTGGAGGAAGAAGAGAAATTGGAATGATGGAATGGTAGAGCCTCAGACTTGGAGGAGAAGACACCTCAACCAGGAAACTCAAGTCCAATGCCTCCGGAAGCCTAGCTCAATGAGGGAGCCCCGCACCTGCACCATCTCGACACGGCGGCAGACTGTCCCAGCCACAGAGATGGGCCCCCTGCCGCCAGGTCGCCCGAGTTTTCTAGACAAGACAGGAATCAAGATTTTAACATAAAGTTTTCCGATTTTATTTATTTATTTTAAAAGATTTTACTTATTTGAGAGAGAGAGAGATTGAGAGAATGAGTCAGGTGAGGGGCAGAGGGAGAACCAGGCTCCCTGCTAAGCAGGGATATGGGGCTCCATCCCAGGATTCTGGGAGCTGAAGGCAGATGTTTAACCGACTGAGCCATCCAGACACCCAAGTTTTACAATTTTAAAATGCTTGCCTAAATACAATCGGTACAGCATGGGCCAAATAGGCCTGCTGGCCATCTTCAGACAATATCGATGATGAGGGGGTTGTCCAACCCCACGATTTTATGGAGAGGGAGACATGTTCTCTAGGGCTGTCTCGGTTATCAGTTTAAATAAAGGCAGTCAACCACGAGCTCCTTTCCCTTCAAGGCGCCCACAGTCTGGTGAGAAAAGGGTAGGGAACAGGGGCAGGTTTTGATGGAGTTAGTGAGGACTGAAAAGGAGCGGTGGCACCCAGTCTGGGGTGTGGAAACTTCAGCGAAGACCCAGGGACGCGAACGTTTGTAGAACAAAAGGTGGTAAGACTGACCCCACGTACAGAGCAGGAAGGGTCTCAGGCTGAGGAGCAGCGGGGGATTTTGATACAGCTGGAACTCTCCTCCACACCCCAGGATGTATCTTCGCTGTGGTGCCGGGAAAAGACGAGCTAAGTGTCTGAGAATCTGAGAGTGGGGCTTAGCCAAGCCTGGAGAAAAGGGTGACAATGTCAGGTGATGAAGTATAGTTTTGGCTTTTATTTTTTTCCTACTTGCTCTGAAATGAGCATTCCAAACTCTGTCATCATAACCCCTGAAAGGCTGCCTGATTCCTCCGTGGAAATGGCTCATTCTGCCTTTAACAGCTCCCAGTGCTTTGAGTGGATGGATCTTTATATTTCAATAATCAACGTGATTTCCCTTCGGTAACCTTGGCATTCATCGCACCTGCCTGAGGATGCTTTCTTTTTCAGCCCTGATGCCTTAGACTTCGGAGGAGGGGAAAAAGAAGAAGAAATTCAGATTGTTTTTCTGTGCTATCCTGTGTTTGGGGAAGTTCCTTTTTTTCTGTTTTACTCTAAGTCTAAGAGGCACCATGGGATTTGGACAAGAGTCAAGATGGTTCCATTCTTCTCCTTAGGTCAGTTGTTGATGGGCTGGCTCTGTGGCTTCTGTAAGTTTTGAGGTCCCACTGTTTTCAGGATTTTCTTGGCCCTTTGATAGACTGATGATGGGATTTGGAGTCTGTCCCTGATGGTGACAGTGGCTATACTTGTGGTCACAGCATAATGTACAGAGTTGTTGGATCATCACGTTGTGCACCCGAAACTAACGCTAATGATGTGTGTCAAGTACACTTCAATTATAATAAGAGTCAAAAAATAAAAAGAGAAGGAATTGAGATAAAATTCACACTACATAAAATTCACCATTTAACCCACATTTAATGGGGCTCCTGGGTGGCTCAGTCATTAAGTGTCTGCCTTCAGCTCTGGTCATGATCCCGGAGTCCCAGGGATCGAGCCCTGTGTCCGGCTCCCTGTTCAGCGGGAAGCCTGCTTCTCCCTTTCTCACTCCTTCTGCTTGTGTTCCCTCTCTAGCTGTGGTTCTCTCTGTCAAATAAATAAATAAAATCGTAAAAAAACCCCAAAAAAACAAAAAAAACACGTTTAAGTGTACTTTTCAGTGGTTTTAGTTCAGTTTGTGCAGCTATCCCCTCTAATTTCAGAACATAATCATTACCCCCCAAAGGAACCCCATACTCATTAAAGAGTTACCCCTCATTTTCCCTTTCCCCAGCCCCTGGCAAACACTAATCTACTTTCTGTCTCTATGGATTTACCTGTTCTGAATGTTTCATATAAATGAAATTATACAATATGTCACCTTTATGTGTGGTTTCTTTCATTTAGCAGGTTTCAGATTTCATCCATGCTGCAGTATGTATCACTACTACATTGCTTTTCGTGGCTCAGTACTATTCCATTGTATAGATGTACCACATCATGATTACCCATTCATGAGCCGATGGACAGATGGGTCCTTTCCACCTTTGGCTATTGTGACTAGTGCTGCTATAAGCATATGTCTGCCAAGTTTCTGAGCACCTGTCGTCAATTCTTTGGGGTATATACCAAGGAATGAAATGGCTGGCAGATGTGGTAATTTTATATTTGACTTTTTGAGGAATGGCCAAATTATACAGCGACTGAACCATTTTACATTTCCATCAGTGATGTCTGAGGTTCCAATGTCTCCACATCCTCACAATAATGTTAGCTTTTTGATTATAGCCACTGCAGTGTGAAGGGTTATCTCATGGTTTTGGTTTTCATTTTCCTAATGACTAATGATGTCAAATATCTTTTCATGTGCTTGTTAGCCGTTTGGATATATTGTTTGGAGAGATGTCTAGTCAAGTCCTTTGTTCATTTTCTGAATTGGGTTGTCTTTTTATTGTTGAGTTGTAAGAGTTCTTCATATAGTCTGGATACTAGACTCTTATAGATACATGATTTACAAATACTTCCTCCTACTCTGCAGGGTGTCTTTCATTCTTGTGATAATGCCCTTTGATGTACAAAAGTTTTAAATTTTGATGGAGTTTAATTCATCTACGTTTTCTTTTGTTGCTTGTCTTTGGGTGTTATATTTAAGAAACTGTTGCCTAGGGATACCTCAGTGTCTCAATCAGGTGTCTGTCTTCAGCTCAGGTCATGATCCCAGGGCCCTGGGATTGAGTCCCATATAGGGCTCCTTGCTCAGCAGGGTACCTGCTTCTCCCTCTGCCTGTCACTCTCCCTGCTTGTGCACTCTCTCTCTCTCTCTTATCTCTGACAAATGAATAAATAAAATTAAAAAAAAGAAACTTTTACCTAATCCAAGGGCACAAAAACTTACACCTATGTTTTCTTCTAAGAATTCAATAGTTTTAGTTCTTTCATTGAAGTCTTTGATCCATTTAGAATTAATTTTTGTATGTGGCATGAGGTAGGGATCCAACTTCATTCTTTTGCATGTGGATATCCAGTTATCCCAGCACCATTTGTCAAAAAGAGTATTCTTTCACCATTGAGTGGTCTTGGCACCCTTGTCGAGAATCAACTGATCATAAATAGATGTATGGATTTATTTCTGGATACTCAATTCCATTCTATTGATTTATCTACCTATATGTGTCCTTATATTGGCACCACAGTGTTTGGGTTATTGTAGCTTTGTAGTAAGTTTTAAAATCAAGAAGTATGAGAATTCCAACTCCATTCTTTTTCAAGATTGTTTAGGTTATTCAAGAATCTCTTACAATTCTGTGTAAATTTTAGGATAAGCTTGTCCATTTCTGCTAAAAAGGCAGTTGGGATTTTGATAGAGATTGCACTGAAGGTCAATTTGGAGAATGTTGCCATCTTAACAATATTAAGTATTCCAATTCATGAACACAAGATGTCTTTCCTTTTATTTGAGTTTTCTTTAATATCTTTCAACAACATTTTGTAGTTTTGAGTATACAAGTCTTGTACTTTTTTGGTTAAATTTATTCCTTAGTATTTTATTCTTTTTGATACTATTGTGAATGAAATTTTTGTCTTAACTTCCTTTTTGGCTTGTTCATTGCTAGTGTATAGAAACACAGCTGACTGTGTATATTAATCTTGCAACTTTGCTGAACTTACTGGCTATAAATTTTTTTTGATGTGGGTGAATTCTTTGGGAATTTTCTATATGCATGATCTTGTCATCTGTAAATAGAGATGGTTTTGCTTCTTCTTTTCCAATCTGGATGCCTTCCCACCCCCCCCCCACCTCCCGCCTTGCCTAATTGCAAGAACTGGCAAGAACTTCCTGGCTACAATACTGAATAGGAGTGGCAAGAGTGGTCTTCCTTGTCTACTTCCTGATTCTTAGGGGGAAAGAATCAGTCTAAGTGTGATGTTAGCAAAGAGTTTTTCATAGGTGCCTTTATAAAGGTTGAGGAAAGTTTTCTTTTAGTTTGTTGAAAGTTTCTACCATGAAAAGATATTGGCTTGTTTTTTCAGATGATTTTTCTGTATCTATGGAAATGGTCATGTAGCTTTTCTTTCTCTATTAATATGGTACTGACCATATGATAAAAATTTAGTAAGTACTTATTGACTTAATGATATAACGCCGCTGCCCTAACAATATCAGAGCGATAATACTGCATATTTTAGTTGTATGTTTACATGTTGTTGGTTTGTTGTTGTTGTTTCTATAGCATCTAAGGCAGATTGTCCCCAGTTGTGACTGTTCTTTCTTCCAGGGGACCTACAACAACTTAGAAGTGGCTGTCTAGGGGTTCAGGTAGCTGAAGTTTCCCAGGTCAAACCAGAACTGGCAAATATACAGGAATCCAATGACCTTGACTTTTTTAACATTTGGGCTAGTGAAACCAGACAATAGATCTTTGCCTTTCAAATGTTCAGGTCTAAAATGTTAACATCGAATCCTAAATGTTTTGTGCCTTGGAAAGCTGCAAAGAGTTGATTCCCAGAAGCCATTCCTATTAATCTTTTTTTTTTTTTTTTAAGATTTTTTATTTATTTGACAGAGAGAAAGACAGCCAGAGAGGGAACACAAGCAGGGGGAGTGAGCGAGGGAGAAGCAGGCTTCCCGCCAAGCAGAGACCCCGATGTGGGGCTCGATCCCGGGTGTCCAGGATCATGACCTGAGCCGAAGGCAGTCGCTTAACCAACTGAGCCACCCAGGCGCCCCCCCTACTAATCTTGATGTGTGGATAAAAAGTAAGTTTGGGACCTCAATCACCTGATCGAGTCCCATATAGACTCAGCCGGCAGTAATACTGATGAGGATGGCAATCATTTCTCCCTCTTGGAGGCCCAATTGCAATCCCATCCTAAGCAATCTGTCCTTCAAGTGCATGGAGAAGGGGCATTAGTAGTAGTAGTAGTATCAGTAGTAGTAGTAGTATTTTCTTCTCTTTTCTTCTGTTCCAGGAAGAACTTTTGGTTCCCAAATCCTTAACCCTTTGTGTCCCACAACACAACCCTGACGTAACTGAAAGAGGTACATAATACCAATAACCTCTGAATTGTCTGTCTCAGTTTAGGAAGCACTTTATTGTTATTTTGTTTCAGTCAATCCTCATCACGGCTTGCTGAGTGTGGCCATGCCCATTTATCAGGTGAGAAAACTGACTTAGGAACTTGACTTTCCGTTCTTGTTTCTCTAGGCTACAATGAGCTTTACTAAACAGGTACAGATGTTTTCAAAGTGCCACAGATAGAAAAGACCAAACCTTTTCCTTGGTTCAGCAGTTTGTGGGGGTGATGAAGGACAAAGTCTGATTGAAAGGCTGTGTGACAGGAGACAGAGGGATCTCGAAGAGGAAGCTGGAATGGGCACTGTGGCAGTAGAACAATACTGTTATTCGCCATCAAACATCTCCAGCCCCCAAGCAGTGGCTTGTGTTGTGCAGCTCCATTTATCTGTAGTTTCCCTATGTTGACCCTTGTCAGATATCTCCTTGGTGAATTACTGGTGGCATGTTTTTGATCCCAAGCCCCCTGGTGAACCTCTGGTCACGTATCTGGACAATGAGCATTTGGTCAGAGAGCATGAATTCCTCTGAGTAGATGTCTAAGCCAAATGAGTTGTGGAAGCAAATCCTCATCAAAAAATAGTCCTTAAAAAAAAAAAAGTTGGGGGGAGCGCCTGGGTGGCTCAGTTGGTTGAGCTACTTGCCTTCGGCTCAGGTCATGATCCCGTCAACCTGGGATTGAGTCCCACATCATCGGGCTCCCTGCTAGGCGGGAAGCCTACTTCTCCCTCTCTCACTCCCCCTGCTGTGTTCCCTCTCTGGCTATGTTTCTCTCTGTCAAATAAATAAAATCTTAAAAAAAAAAAAATAGTCCAGAAGGGGCGCCTGGGTGACTCAGTCAGTTAAGTATCTGACTCTTGATTTTGGCTCAGGTCATGATCTCAGGGTCATGGGATTGAGCCCCGTGTTGGGCTCTGTGCTGGCAGTAGAGCCTACGTAAGATCTGCCCCTCCCCCACCTTGCACATGCTCTCTCTCTCTCCCTCTCTCTCAAAAAAAAAAAAAAAAAATCAAGTAGTGATGGCAAAGGCCATGCATCCAAGATTAGGAGCCTTCTCCAGACTCTGTTCCCAGCCAGCTTCATGCTTCCTATCCTCCTTTACCTTTTGTCATTGTTCAGAGGGAAAGGAGAATGAGGCCTAATGAAATCCTTTGCTCATTTATTCCTTTGCATTAATCTTATATTCCTTCACTCAGTAAATGTGCATTAAACATCTACTGTGTGTTGCGCTGGTACTAGGCACTGGAGACACAACCATGAGCAAGCCAGACATGGTCTTTGATTTCATGAATTTGGAGTCTAGTAGGGGAAAAACCATAAACAAGTAAATACTTGTAAATCCAAGTACAGTACTAAGAGGAAAATAAACAAGACCCATCTGCTGGAGAGCAAAAGAGGGAGACTTAATTGGATTTGGTGGTCAGGAAAACATCTCTTTGAAGACATGACATGTAAGTTCTGTTTTAAAGGTAAGAAGAGGGTGCCTGGGTGGCTCAGTTGGTTAAGCAACTGCCTTCGGCTCAGGTCATGATCCCAGAGACCCGAGATCGAGTCCCACATCAGGCTCCCTGCTCGGCAGGAAGCCTGCTTCTCCCTCTCTCACTCCCCCTGCTTGTGTTCCCTCTCTGGCTGTGTTTCTCTCTGTCAAATAAATAAAATATTTAAAAAAAAAAAGGTAAGAAGAAATTCAAACTTGGAGCAAGGGAAGGGGTTGGGGGGAAGAGTTTTCTGTGCACAGTGTTAAGAAACAGCACATGCAAAGGCCCTGAGGTGGCAAAGAGGTTAGAGCCTTCGGAAAATGAAAGAAACCCACTGTAGGTAATGTGTGGACAGCAAGGAGGAAAATGGTAGGAGAAAACTTCAGGGAGGTAGGTAGGGGGCAGATCATGCAAGGCTTTGTGTCTCTTCCCAAACCTCTTACCGCCCATCACAGCAAGACCTTAGAAGAATATGTTCAGTGTACGTAGGTTAAGGCCAAGAGCACACAGGGAACATGAGCAATGGGGAGACAGAATTATTGTCTCAATTCTTCGGCTTTCTGTATTCTTTATCTATACCCTTGCTATAACCTCTTAATTTTGGACTTGACCTTGGGGACTTGCTTTGGATAATGGTATGTGAAGGCAGCAAAGGCTAGAAATATGCTTATGCATTGGAGTATGTCTCCTTACACTTCTGCCTTTTGTTATTGAAAGAACAAGACTCAGGGAGTGCAAGGAAGATGAAAGACAAACAAACACCTTGAGCTGATGTGAAGCCTGGAGTGAAACCCCACCAGGCCTAGCTTAAGGTAGTGTGCCATTGAGTGTCTGGCTTTTCCCACTGAGTTTTTGGAGAAGTTTGTTACAGGGCATTATTCTGGAAGTCGCTGACCGATACAAGCAGGTTGGTGAGGACGTCTCTGAGAAACAATTGACAGAAAGAGGGTATTTCATCTAAAGAATGGAAGATTGAAAAAGAACTAAGATCTGTAATGGCAGAGAGATTGGATTTGTTCCTTGTGACTCAAAAGCCAATGTGTGAGGGCGCCTGGGTGGCTCAGTGGGTTAAAGCCTCTGCCTTCAGCTCAGGTCATGATCTCAGGGTCCTGGGATCGAGGCCCACATTGGGCTCTCCCCTCAGCAGCGAGCCTGCTTCCTCCTCTCTCTCTGCCTACTTGTGATCTCTCTCTGTCAAATAATAAATAAAATATTAAAAAAAAAAAAAGCCAATGTGTGAGATCAAGGGGTAGTTAGACAGGAAGGCAGTTTGAGCTATACTTAGGGAAGAACTTTTTTATCAACTAAAGTACCGAGACAATATAATGTATTATCTTAGAGACTATTTTTCTTTTCTTTCTTCCTCTTTTTTTTTTTATTTAAGATTTTATCTATTTATTTGAGAGAGAGTGAGAGCTAGTGAGAGAACACAACAGGGGGAGTGACAGAGGGAGAGGAGGAAGCAGTCTGCCCACTGAGCCAGGAGCCTGATGCAGGGCTCCATCCCACAACCCTGAGATTATGATCTGAACCCAAGGCAGACGCTTAACCGAGCTTTGCAGGCACCTCTTAGAGACTATTTTTCACCACTAGGGGGCATGAAAACAAAAGTGGAATGTCTACTTATGGG
This sequence comes from Spilogale gracilis, assembly GCA_004023965.1. Taxonomy (NCBI): domain Eukaryota; kingdom Metazoa; phylum Chordata; class Mammalia; order Carnivora; family Mephitidae; genus Spilogale; species Spilogale gracilis. The sequence goes on along the minus strand of PITA01008248.1, from coordinate 9,392 downwards.
TCAAGATCTCATATTTTTTCCTTTTATTTTCTAATAATTTTCATAAAAAATATCTGTGAGATAAGCTTTATTTTAAAGATAAAGGAATTGAGGCTCAGACTTTGCAGAATTCTATATAGAGCCTATATGTTGCATAGGCAGAATTTGAACCCACAGCTCTATGGCCCAAAAACCCTATCATTTGAGAAGCTGTTTTTCAGAGATGATTTCAAGAAGATTCAAGTGCTGAATGGGAGGGGTTGCCCAAAGCCCGGCCCCCAAAGCCATTTCTGTTCCAAGATAAAGTTTTCCCTCGCATTTGGCAAGTTTTCACGGGGGCTGAGGAGGAGGAATGTAGTGAGTTTTTGATCAAGCTAAATTTATTCACTTTAAACAGCTTCTCTTTATTCTGACATTCTGCCTCCTCAATTTGTTAAAAAAAAATCGAATAAGGATATTAATTTTTAAAATTGTCTTTATTTAGCAAAATAAGGAGCTGTCAACCTGTCAGGCTCCCCAGACACTTTGGAATGATACGGGCTATGACATCTGAGAGTCTAGAAGCCACTCTCTGCAGGACCTCCAATGTCTTCTTCAGCTCTGAACATTTAAAACTTTTTTTTTTTCTTTTTTTAAGTCTGAAGGTCAAGCCACAGGCTCCTGGGCCTCAGGAATCTGTCTTGGCCGGCAATTGCCTCCAGGCTGAGGGAGGGATGGCTTCCCCTAACTCTGAAAGGAGAGCAAGGGCTCCTAAATCACAGCCGGCCTCAGCCGGCCTGTCTCTCACGCTGGCCCATTTGGCTGATTCCATGGCAGCAGAGCAGCTGTGTCCCCTCCGTGCTGGGCTCTATCACAGTGTCATGAGGGCGAGGGTGTGGCTTTTCTAGGGGCCCACCCGAGGGGAAAACACCTGGCAGACAGCTGAGCAGAGGGTGTTGCTGCTGCTGGGGCCCCACCCCTCACCACTCAAGATGCCACGTGCAAAGTTTTCCTTTAGAGAAAGTCTTGGGCTGGGGGTGGGGCAGCCTCTTGCCCACAGATGGAGGTCATTGGAAGGGGCTTCTGGAAGGCTGCAGTCCTACATGTTTTTTCCTCTCTCTCTCTTTCTTTTCTTAGCTTAATAGAGATATAATTTCTATACCATTAGAATTCATCCAATTAAAGCATAGGATTCAGTCATTTTTGTTATCTTCATAGATTGGTACACTATCAGAATAGTCAATCTTGGAATATGATGATGATCTCAAAAAGAAATCCCTTTCCCATTGGCTCCTACCCCTCCATCCACACCCATACCCTATATCCCAGCCCTAAACCACCTACTCTGCTTTCTGTCTCTGTAGAAACCTTTCCTACACTGGACCTTTCATAGAATGGAGTCGTATAATATGTGATCTCTCAGGACTGGCTTCTTTCACTCAGTAAAATAGTTTCCAGGTTCATCTGTGTTGGAACATGTGTCAATACTGCATTTTATTTTTCCAGATTTTATTTTTTTGAACAAATTTAGTTCACGGAAAAATTGAGCAGAAGGTACAGAGAGTTTCCACGTACCTCTTGGCCCACCCCTGACCCAAACCAGACTCCCTCTCTAGCAACATTCCACACCAGACTGGTATGTTTGTTACAACGCAGGAACCTACTTTGACACATCACGGCCCAGACTTCATAGTTTACGTTAGGGTTTGCTCTTGGTGTGGTACATTCCGTGAATTTGGACAAGTGTATAATGATGTGTACCCACCATGATAGCACCATATGGAATAGTTTCACTGATCCTCTACATTCCAACTACTTATCTTTCCCACCAACCCCAATCCCTGCCAACCACTGGTCTTCTTACTGTCTCCAGTTTTGTGTTTTCCAGTCTGTCACCTCACTAGAATCATATAGTATGTAGCCTTTGCAGATTGACTTCTTTTACTTAGTAACATGTCTTTTGATGACTAGATAGTTCATTTCTTTTTAGCATTGAATAACATTCCATTGTCTGGATGGACAACTTGTTTGCTTCCAACTTTGGGTAATTATGAATAAGGCTGCTATACTTACTTTTTACAGTTGGAGAATATTCCATTGTATGGATATATCACATTTTGTTTATACTTTTTTAAAAAAGACTTTATTCATTTACTTTGAGAGTGAGACAGCGAGGGGAGGAGGGCTAGAGGCAGAGGGAGAGAATCTCCAGCACTGAGCACACAGTCCAATGTGGTGGCTTGATCTCATGACCCTGAGATCATGACCTGAGCTGAAATCAAGACTCAGAAGCTTAACTGACTGAGCCATCCCGGTGTCCCTTATCCTTTCATCCATTGATAAACATTTGGATTGTTTCTGCCTTTTGGCTACTGTGACTAATGCAGTTATGAACATTACTGTACACATTTCTAAGTATCTGTTTTCAATTCTTTGGGGTATATACCTAGGAAGTGGTGTTGCTGGGTCATATGCTAACTCTGTTTTTAATCATTTTGAGGAAACAGCCAGATTGTTTTCCAGAGTGTTTGCACTGTTTGATATTCCCACCAAGTGTGCAGGGTTCCAATTTCTCTGCATCTTCAATAACACTCATTATTGTCTGACTCCTTCACTCTAGCCACTGTAGTGTGTGTGAACTGGTATCTCACTGTGGTTTTATTTTGCATCTCCCTGATGTCTGGTGATATAGAGCATCTTTTCATGTGCTTATTGGCCACTCATGTATCTTCCTTGGAGAAATGTCTATTCAGTGCCCTTGCCCATTTTTTATTGGGTTATCTTTTTGTTATTGAGTTGGGAGAGTTCTTTATTAATCTGGAATACAAGCTCCTAATTAGATATATGATTCGCAAATATTTTCTCCTACCCATCCACACTTATGGAATGCTTGCTTCCCCCTCCCTGCCTTCTGAAAAGCTGGAAATAGAGAGTACAGAGTTTTGATTTGTTTTTGAAAACTCACCCACTTCTGGGTGAATTCAGTTCTACCCCAAACAATTGAAAGCAGAGACTCAGATGCTTGTACACTGATGTTTATAGCAGCATTATTCATGGTGAGAAAATTTTTGAAACAACCCAAATGTCCATTGACATATAAATAGATAATTAAAAAATGTAGTGTGTATATATACACACACAAGAATATTATTCAACCTTAAAAAATGTATGAAATTTCTGATACATGCTACAAGTGGATGGATCTTGAAGGTATCATGGTAAATGAAGTGAGCCAGACACCAAAGGACAAATACTGCATGAGTCCCATCCTATGAGGTACCTAGTTATCAAATTCATAGAGAGGGTGGGTGCCGGAAGCTGAAGGTTGAGAATGGGGAGCCACTATTTAATGGGGACAGAGTTTTAGTTTGGGAAGATGAGAAATTTCTAGAGTTGGATCCTGGTGATGGTTATACATCAGTGTGAATGTATGTCACTGAATGGTACATTCAAAATTAGTTAATATGGTAAGCTTTATATTATGTATATCTTAACACACACACACACACACACCAGTCAACCAAATGGAAGAAAACGGGGAAAAAACCCCAAATCTCATCCACTGATTCTGCCCAAGAAGCACGCTGTGCAGTCTGGGAGCCTACGGTCAGCCCACGGGCTCCTCTAAAGTGAATGTGAGCAGCCGAGCTGAGGGCCAAAACTTACTAAGACACGACAACAAGTAAGTGGAACGGGGCAAGAACATGGACGTCTTGGTCTGGGGTGGGGTTTAGGGACCTGGGAGGTTGTATATATCGTTGGAAAGAGATCTGGCTTTGAGTCAGCTTGGATTTGACTCCTGGCTCTGACATGTGACCTTGGGCAAGTTACCTTCCCTTTCTGGGCTGCAGCTTCCTCGCTTGCAAAATCCTGCCTATGAACGAGAGAATGTGCCAAGCATTGTCCAAAGTCAGAGCCACACGGTGGAAGGAAACACTGAACTTGGAGACAAAGACCCAGAAGAAGGGTCTACTTGGCTCTGTCTTTGCTGCCGATATGACCTCAGGAAGGACCCTTGCTTGACCTCTCTGGACCTCAGTTTCCCCATCTAGAAAGCAGGGATAATAACACTGATTCCTACTATGTGCTGGGAAGTTGTGAGGTTGCTAAGAAAGCGTTCTGTAAATGGAACGCCCTCATATAATAGTAAAATGGAGGTTAAAAAAAAAAAAAGAAATACTTGGCATAATGACAAACAGTTAACCCAGGGTGCCGTTGCTCATTAAAAGTGATCCAGCATAATATGTGGCCATTAAAATGGACAATTATGCAGGCTCTGTAGAAAGAGGCAACACCACGTGTGGGAGGTAGTATGCTTACAAAATTACATGTACACGAGGATCAGAACTATGCAGAATTTTGTAGAATGTAGACAAAGACTAGAAAGGATCACAGAAAAAAATATAAGTAATTACGGTGCACAGGCATGGGAAGGATTATGGGTGATTGAAACACATTCCTCTAAAACCGTCATTATATTATTTTACAACAAGAATGTGACTTTTAAAAATAGGTGTGGCCGGGGTCTATGGGGACCGCTTGCATTTGAATTCTGGCCACAAGCGCCACGGGCTCTGCGGGACACTGGGGACTGACAGCATATGAGGACGGCTGGGTCCCTGCAGAGGCCCCGCCTCTCTGTGCACCCGCTAGCCCTGAGTGCTCCTCGCTCACAGATCTTCACCTAGAAATGGATCAAGGACCCCTCCCGGGGCCACCACTGCCGCAGTTCCTCAGCTTCTCACCCTCCCACCCTTCATTCCTGACTGTACTGTGGTCCCCCGCCTCCTTCTCCTGCGGCTGCGAGCTGGATCCGGGAAACGTCAAACTTATTTATCTCCCATACCTCCCCGAATAAAACATATGGAATATAATGTTGACTTTATTTAAAACTCTTTCTTAAGTCAAAGTAACAGCGTCCACTGTTTCTTCCAGTGCGACCATCTCTCCCATTTTTAGCTGTTTGTTTTGAATATTATCTACATGTCCCTCAGTAAACAAGGCTGTTTCTTTGTTTTATGTTTTAACGGTGTGCTCATGGACTTCCTGCTACTTTGGAAAAGGGCTCAGCTCACATATACCCATCTCCATCTCCCTGCCTCTTGTTCTCCCAACATGATTATATTGCTATTTTGGCTACGACTGTCACTTTAAGAACCACAGGTCACTCTTCTTGTTCACTATTTACTAGTCCCTGAGGGCCCTCACCTAATACTGTAGGCTCCCCCCACCCAATTCTGTCCTCCCTTCTCCTCTATATCTCTGTCACATGTACTTTAACAGGGTCTGATAGGGGCGCCTGGATGGCTCAGTCGGTTAAGCACCTGCCTTCAGCTCAGGTCATGATCTCAGGGTCCTGGGATCAAGCCCCACATCCAGGCTCCTTGCTCAGGGGGGAGCCTGCTCCTTCTCTCTCTCTCCCTCTCTCTCTCTCTCTCAGAAATAAAATATTAAAAAAAAAAAACACAAGAAAAAAACAGGGTCAGATAGATGGCATCCTTATTGTGTTCCATAACTGGAATCAATGTTTTGCTTAAAGAATGAACAATATTTTTTTTTAAAGATTTTTTATTTATTTGACAGAGAGAAACACAGCCAGAGAGGGAACACAAGCAGGGTTAGTAAGAGGGAGAATCAGGCTTCCCGCTGAGCAGGGAGCCCGATGTGGGACTCCATCCCGGGCCTCCGGAATCATGACCTGAGCCGAAGGCAGTCGCCCAACCAACTGAGCCACCCAGGCGTCCCAAGAATGAACAATATTACCATTATTGACCCTTACATATATATATGTATGGTTCTCTGCCTGGCCGGTGGTATTCCCACTAATGCATGCTTCCTTGTAATAATTTTCTTTGAACTGCAATTTCAAATAACATTTTTTTTTCTTTCTTGCACTGTACCATCTGGGAGCTTCCTTTCACTGATTCTCTGACCTCATCCCACAGTTCCCGAGATTTGGGTGGTTATTCTTGATTTTTCTGTCCTTATTTTTTAGAGCATCCCAGTAAGTAACGTCTGAGGTAGAGGTGTGTTTGTGCATAACTGCCAAATCTTTTGTGTTTGGAAATTTATTTAGGGGCACCTGGCTGGCTCAGTCAGAGGGGCATGTGACTCTTGATCTCAGGGTTGTGAGTTTGAGCTCCATGTTCAGTGTAGAAATTACTTAGAAATTAATTTTTTTTTAAGATTTTATTTATTTGACACAGAGAGAGAGCACAGTGGCAGGCAGAGGGAGAGGGAGAAGCAGACTCCTCACTGAGCAGGGAGCTCAGTGCAGGGCTGGATCCCAGGACCTTGGGATCATGACCTGAGCTGAAGACAGACTTTAACTGACTGAGCCAGCCAGGTGCCCCTTAAAAATTAAATCCTTAAAAAAATTAATTGATTAATTAATTAATTTTTATTAACATATAATGTATTATTTGCTTCAGGGGTACAGGTCTGTGAATCAGCAGTCTTACACAATTCACAGCCCTCACCATAGGCATACCCTCCCCAGTGTCCATAACCCATATCCCTCCCCCCACCTCCCAGCAGCCCTCAGTTTGTTTCCTGAGATTAAGAGTTTCTTATGGTTTGTCTCCCTCTTCAGTCCCATCTTGTTTCTTCTTCTTCTTTTTTAAGATTTTATTTATTTGACAGAGAGAAACACAGCCAGAGAGGGAACACAAGCAGGGGGAGTGAGAGAGGGAGAAGCAGGCTTCCTGCCGAGCAGGGAGCCCGATGTGGGACTCGATCCCGGGTCTCCGGGATCATGACCTGAGCCGAAGGCAGTTGCTTAACCAACTGAGCCACCTAGGCGCCCCCATCTTGTTTCATTTTTTTCCCTCCCTACCCCCACAACCCCCTGTGCTGCCTCTCAAATTCCTCATATCAGAGAGATCATATGATAATAGTCTTTCTCTGATTGACTTATTTCGCTTCACATAATACCCTCTAGTTCCAGGAACATTGTGGCAAATGCCAGGATTTCTTTTTTGATGGCTGCATAGCATTCCATAATATATATATATATATATATATATATATATATATATATTCTATTATATATTCCGCTTTATATATATATATATAAGTGGATATCCATTCCATTATTTATATATATATACGGCACATCTTCTTTATCCATTTTCTGTTGATGGACATCTAGGTTCTTTTCATAGTTTGGCCCAATCTCTTGGTACTGGTGGAGAACTGATTTGTGACCCAGAATGTGATCTGTTCTGAAGAATGTACCATGTGCACTAGAGAAGGATATGTATTCTGTTGCTTTGGGATGGAATGTTCTGAATATATCTGTGATGTCCATCTGGTCCAGTGTGTCATTTAAAGCCTTTATTTCCTTATTGATCTTTTGCTTAAGTGATCTGTCCATTTCAGTGAGGGGGGGTGTTAAGGTCCCCTACTATTCTTGTATTATTATCAACGTGTTTCTTTGATTTTGTTATTCATTGGTTTATATAATTGGCTGCTCCCATGTTAGGGGCATAGATATTTAAAATTTTTAGGTCTTCTTGTTGGACAGACCCTTCAAGTATGTATGATATGGTGTCCTTCTGCATCTCTTATTATAGTCTTTGGCTCAAAATCTAATTTATCTGATATAAGGATTGCCACCCCATCTTTCTTTTGATGTCCATGAGCATGATAAATTGTTTTCCACCCCCTCACTTTATATCTGGAGGGGTCTTTGGTCTAAAATGAGTTTTTCTGAAGATAGCATATTGATGAGTCTTATTTTTTCTTATCCATTCTGATACCCTGTGTCTTTTGATTAGGGCATTTAGCCCATTTACATTCAAGGTAACTATTGAAAGATAAGAATTTAGGGCCATTGTGTTGCCTGTAAGGTGACTGTTACTGTATATTTTCTCTGGTCCTTTCTGGTTTGTTACTTTTAGGCTTCCTCTTTGCTTAGGGGACCCCTTTCAATATTTCCTATAGGGCTGGTTTGGTGCCTGCAAATTCCTTTAGTTTTTGTTTGTTCTGAAAGCTTTTTTATCTCTCCTTCTATTTTCAATGACAGCCCAACTGGATATAGTATTTGTGGTGGCATATTTTTCTCATTTAGTGCTCTGAATGTATGATGGTAGTCCTTTCTGGCCTGCCAGGTCTCTGTGGATAGGACTACTGCCAATCTAAAATTTCTGCTGTTGTCTTGAGCTGCTTTCAGGATTTTCTCTTTGTCACTGAGACTTGCAAGTTTTACTATTAGATGGTGAGGTGTAGACCTATTTTTATTGATTTTGAGGGGAGTTTTCTGTGCCTCCTGGATTTTGATTCTTTTTTTTTTTTAAGATTTTATTTATTTATTTGACAGAGAGAGAGATCACAGGTAGGCAGAGAGGCAGGCAGAGAGAGCAAACAGGCTCCCTGTTGAGCAGAGAGCCTGATGTGGGCCTCGATCCCAGGACCCTGAGATCATGACCTGAGCTGAAGGCAGAGGCTTTAACCCACTGAGCCACCCTGGTGCCCTGGATTTTGATTATTGTTCTCTTTGCCAAATTAAGGAAATTGCTCCAATTTGCTCTGCTCTAATTTGCTCAAATATACCTTCTGCCACCTGTCTCTCTTTCTTCTTCTGGAATCCCAATTATTCGAATATTGTTTCATCTTATGGTATCACTTATCTCTCAAATTCTCCCCTCATGGTCCAGTAGTTGTTTATCTCTCTTTTTCTCAGCTTCTTTATTCTCCATCATTTGGTCTTCTATATCACTAATTCTCTCTTCTGCCTCATTTATCCTAGCAGTAAGAGCCTCCATTTTTTATTGTTCCTCATTAATAGATTTTTTTTATTTCAGTTTGGTTAGAATTTAGTTATTTGATTTTTCCAGAAAGGGATTTTATTTCTCCATAAAGGGATTCTTTAGTATCTTCCATGCTTTTTTTGAGCCCTGCTAGCACTTTGATAATCATCATTCTGAACTCTAGTTCTGACATCGTACTAATGTCAGTATTGTTTAAGTCCCTAGACATTGGTACTGCTTCTTGTTCTTTTTTTTTTGAGGTGAGTTTTTCCACCTTGTTCTTTTATCCAGATAAGAATAGATGAATGAGAGAGTGTAGCTATGAACCCAGAAAAATATACACTAACTAAATTGGAAGAGACTCAAAACCAGGGGAGAAGAAAGGAGAAAAAACCTAAATAAGTAGTTATTTATTTATTTATTTATAAATATTTATTTATTTATTTGGAAAACTATATATAGAACAGAGCTGCACACTTAATTTTGAGTGTATTTTGTTCTGTTAGAAGAAACTGCCTCCTAAAATTTTAGAGAAAGGGAAAGTTATATATATAACTTTATATATATATATAACTTCCCCTTTCTCTAAAATTTTACATATATATATACACACACAAAAAAATAAGGGCAAGCACAATAAAGTGATGGAATGTGACTGTAGAGATAAAAATTTAAAAATATTCT
>PITA01008247.1:26014-85957 GCA_004023965.1 Spilogale gracilis | reverse complement strand
CAGGAGGTGGTGGTTAGAGAGGCTGTGGGATTGGTTGGATGTGGGACACATTGTCTGCATTGCTTTTCCCTTTACTAGCTCTCCTGGGCCTGGTGAGCCCTTTTCCCTGGCCCTGCTGCCATGGACTGAATCTGCAGCATGAAACGTTTAGGTTAGACCCCAAGGAAACCTTCCTCACTGCGAGGAGCCCCTAGAATGGAAAATGGAAGCTCCTGGGGAGGTCAGTTTCCCAGAAAGTGGTTAATGGTGGAGTCCCTGTCAGAGTGAAAGATGCGGCTGTTGCTAGGCAGAGGCTGCTGTTTCCTCTCCGGGTGTGGCTCTGAGGCTGGCCAGCCAGAGGCCCCGGTAGGAGCAGGAGGAGAAAGGACCCTCGCCCAGTAGCTGAAGAGGGGACCCAGGCCCCACCGGCTCTGGCTCCCCAGAACTGCCTCTCTCAGATCAAATGCCACTTCTCGCCCTGCCTCTCCAGCGCCCCCCCCCCCCCCTTTCACCACTACCACTACCACAGCCTGCGTTGACACTCCCCACCCAAACCTGGCAGGCTCCTCCAGCCCTAGTCTGGCTGCACTAATGGACTGATTGGATTTTCAATACTTGGAGTTTGGGGTTTCTGATTGAACATGCAAATTTATGTAAATCAATCTGGGCTCTGCCACCACATCAAAACAACATTAGAGTCATAGGTTGGAAGGAATCCTAGAGACATCTAGTCCAACGCCCTCCTGTTAAAAATGGGGAAACTGGAGTCCAGAGAGGGAAGTGATTCATACAATGATGAGTGTCAGTGGCAGGGCTCCTGACCCCGGGCTGATATGTGGCATGGTCCCCCTCGGCCTTAATTTCTTGGGTGTGAAGTGCGTGGCTGACTTTAAAGCAGAAAGGGCTGTTCCGGAACCTGAAATTGTGGAGAGCTGGACCCTTGGAGGGTCAGAATGTCATCTCAGAGCCTCCCCAGGGGCTCTGGTCAGATCTAACATGCTGAGGAAAAATAACTTCAGATCCCTTTGAACAACACCCTTGCTTTTCCCCAGGCCCTGCCCTGAAAGGTTGGAGGACAAGGTCATTGGTTGCTGCCTGGCATGGCCCTTGTGGTTTTCCCAGAGCTGAGACTGGGTCTGTTTCAGCATCTCTCACGTAGTGGGCTGTGGATGGTGCCACACAGGCATGAGTCTCGGCTGCTTCCCTCCATGGCCACGGTGGGAACAGATCCTTAGGCTTCTGTGACTTTTTGCCTTCCCATCCCCTGTCCTTGATATAAGAAGGATCTCATTATTTTGAGATCAGTGCCAAAATTGGAAGGGGGCTGCAGAGATGGGCTCAGGTCCCTAAGAAGTAGTCTCCCCACTTCTTGACATGTCTTTGATCTGATCCACTCCCCGCCGCCCCCCAGCTGCAAGATGCCCCTTGTCCCCGCCCCACAGACGGTGCCTGTGGCATGGGGCTGCTTGGAGGGCTGAGCCCTTGCTTGCCCCACGGTGCTTGCGTGCACCAGGGAGAAGGCGGAGATGCCCAAAGCAGCTGTAGGCCTGCCTTGCCATGCTTTGGCAGAGAGAGTGTATGGGCTTAAGATCAGAGGCCCTGACTCCCAAGCCAAGGCCACCGCCCAGGGCCATGTTGCAGCCTGGGGAGAGAGCTTGGGACACATCTGCGGGTCTTCCTCACCTTCATCCCTAACCCAGGCCCTGCTGACTCTGGAGAGAGAACCTCTCCCCCCCCACCCCATCTTCACCATCTTCCCAAAACACAGCAGTAGGGAGCCAACACCCTCAGTTCCTCACTGCCCAGCGGCCCTCAGCTCCTGTAGCCTTAGTGCTCGTGAGGGGCAATCCTCCCCGTGCCTCAGTTTCCCAGCCTGTGCTGATGAATTAATAACACATCATCACTGGTTGTGGCACCTGCTCAGTAATTGCCGTTTTCCCAGCTCTGGGAGCTACACGGATGAAAGAGGCCTGAGGAGGGCAGGCTGTTATTAAGGTGAATTATCACTGCTATTATTACTGATTTCTAAAAGCCAAGCAGCCACTGAGAAGAGCCTATTCAGGCACAGCTCCCTGGACCCTTACTGCAGTCCTTGAGCTCTGGGAGAGCTCTGGTACTCACTAAGCTTTTTAAAATATCTCTATCTCTCTCTATAGAGACATTTTAAAAGGAGAAATGAGGGGCACCTGGGTGGCTCAGTTGGTTAAGCAACTGCCTTCAGCTCAGGTCATGATCCTAGAGACCCGGGATCGAGCCCCACATCTGGCTTCCTGCTCTGCGGGAAGCCTACTTCTCCCTCTCTCAGTCCCTCTGTTTGTGTTCCCGCTCTGGCTGTGTTTCTCTCTGTCAAGTAAATAAATAAAATCTTTAAAATAAATAAATAAAAATAAAAGGAGAGATGACCCCATTCTGCTTCTCACGCTGATGCCCACGAGGCATGAGCGGTGGTGGGTGCTGCTTGGGGCAAAGGTCCCGGTTCTCACTCTTGTGCAGGGCTTGAAGCTGTCTCTCCTTGCTGGCCCTCTGGGTACAAGAATGATGAGGTTTTTTCCTAGATGGGACTGTGAAGGGCCCCACAACTCCTGGGGTGTGGCCCTAGGGTTCTCAGTAGTCATTGTTCCTATAGGCTGATTCATTTCACCCTAGGCTGGCTTGATGTGGGGGCTGTAATTGGTCCTTTTGTGTGAGGATCTGTTGAGACACCCCCAGAACCTGCCTGCCGCAGCTGCAGACACCACCAGGTGTCATTTACCCCAGTTTACTCCCACCTGCCCCAAGCTCTCCCCTTGCCCAGACACCCACCTCTGCCCCTGCCCTTTGCGATCTAGAGTGAACCCAGCTCTTCCCCAGGAGGAAGGGGCCCTGACCAGCTTCCCAACAGTTTTGGTGCTCCCATGCCACACCACAGGCTGCGGGTGACAGGACCTCTCTCCTAGCCCAGGGGAAAAGGGAATGAAGACTGGTGTCCTCTGGCCAGAGTCTCCACACTCATCAAGCCAGACCTCCTCGCCTCTCCCTTGTCCCAAGAGCCTGGTCCCTACTTCCTAACAGGGGAAGAGAGTAGATAGGCCCAGCTGGGTGGTTGTTCCTTCTAACATTTTTTTTTTAAGTTTTATATTTTAGGTTTTCACTAGACTTTTTAAGAAATATAGTCCCCAAATCAAAATGATACAGAAAGGTGTATGTTGAGAAATTATGCCCTCATCTCCACCCTCCTTTCCCTCCACAGATAATCACTTATTAGTTTCTTACGTATCCTTCAAGAATGTCTTTACACAAGTCTATTCTGATTTTTCTCCCTTACCCAAAAGATAGCAGATAGCATGTACTGTCTTCCTCTGTGACCTTTGGCAGTGTCTGGGTGGGCATGCGTTTCTCCTGCCGCCCATCAGTTCTCAGGCTTCTGATCTTTACTGCCCACCTCAGGGTCACCCAGTCGATCCCACGCCATGAGCGGGGGTTTGTTCACCTTCGTATACTAATTTTATTCAGATGCCAAGGTTTAGGCCAAAACAAGCCCCTGAGGCAGTCTCAGCAGTTACTGTGTGAGATGCTGTGCTAGACTTTGGGGGTACAGTGGTGACCCCAAAAGCCTGCCTTAATCAAGTCATTTAGCAGTTACAGAACCACAGCTGTGATGCAGGCTCCCCGGAAAGGGCATATACTGTAAAAGTAAGGAATCAGAGGCCCAGGGCCGCCTTGGTATGTGCGGGAGTGTGTAGGTGCTGGGGAGAGGCTCGTGGCATGGCACAGCATGAAGCTGGGGACAGGAGGTGGGGGCCAGGCTTGTAAATGTAGTGCCCCGTGACCTGGGAAGCTGGGTTTTTCAACTTGACTTTTGTGGCTTCTCTTCTCCCCCTTCTCCTAGTCTGTGTGGTGTCCTAGGCGCCTTGAGTTTTATTATGTCCAAGATAAGAAACCTCCTTCTCGGCCAGATGGTGCTTCTGATGCCCCCTCCCCACCCGGCCCCACTGCATTCTCTCCCCAGCTTTGGGCCTGCAGATTCCCAAAGCGGAGCCTTCTTTTACCCTGAAGGCCAAAGGGAAGTTGGGGGGGGGTTTGCTTCTCACTTCCCTTCTAGACAGCACCTCACTTCCTGTCCCTGGGACCAGAAGGTGGCTAAAGCTCTTGACTTTGCTGACCCTTCCTCTCCCTACTCCCCACCCCCCTGCTTTCCTGGGAAGCCCGTGCGCCCTGTAGGAGGAAGGCAGAATCAAAATCAAGGGCTCTGGGTGGCTCATTCAGTTAAGTGTCTGCCTTCAGCTCAGGTCATGATCTCCGGGTCCTGTGACTGAGTCCCACAGCCAGCTCCCTGCTCAGTGGGGGGTCTGCTTGTCCCTCTGCACCTCCCTACACTTGTCCTCTCTCTCTCTCTGTCTCTGAAATAAATAAATAAATAAATAAATAAATAAAATTTAAAAAAACAAAAACAAAACAAGGGCTTCTCCCTAAAAGCCCTGCCAAGCTCCTCACCTTCAACCCTGTACCCCACACGAGGGGATTTGTCTTCCCACCTGCAATCCCTTTCCAGACATGATCCCATCCTTCTGTGCCCACCAGAAAAGTCAGAGAGAGTTCACCCCACTTTACAGATAGGAAAACTGAGTCCCAGAAGGGTTCTAGGCTTCACCCAGGGTCACTTGGTGCAGCCAAGCCAGAACTAGAATCTAGGAAGCCTCACTCCCACTTGTGGGCACAAGTAAGAGCCGAGTCCAGTGAGGGCTTTGTGGGTGAGCCGGAGCCACTCTCTGTTCCCAGAGAAGGCTGTTTGCTTCCTGCCAGAGCTGGCAACCAAGGAGGTCACCTTCGCACTCTGGCCGAATGGCACCCACTGAGGCAACACTGAAGCTGTCTGGACATGGCAGGCACTTGGCCGGCCGGAGCCTGTTCCCTTTGAAGAAAGAGGCCAGGATGGGAACGTAGGGGAATGAGCCCGGGGCGGTCGAGCTTGGGGCTGGGAAGGTGTAGCCCGCTGGTGCAGCCTGAGAGCCCACAGGCTGTGTGGCCTCCCAGGCCCTCATTTCAGGTCCGCGAGCCTGGAGCTGCCGTCCCAGAAGTCAACTGGGCAGGCACCCCAACGACTGCCCCCAGGAGCCTCTCTGCCTCAGCTCCTCCTGTGGGGTCCAGCACGTGTCTTTGGTTACACCCCAGGTGTTGAAAATATGCTGACTCTGCTATTGGGTCGGGAGATAGGAGAGGAGTTAGTAACTGGCCTGGGCCAGGGGACCCAGAAACACTCACCTTCAGATGCCCTTCAGTCTAGCCGCACGGAGTCACTGCATTTCCGGCCACACCCAGAGGTTTCTGCCTCCCTTTTGCCTAGAATGACCCCCTTTGCTGGTTCCTTGCTCCTAAACCCCACTGGTCTATAATGTCTCACTTGATGTCTTACATTCTGAAAAACGGTTGGAGCTGCAGCTTAGTATTTTCTCTCCTGATTTTTGAAGTTCTCCAGATGACTTCTCTCGGGGCACATCCTCCGCCGTACAGCCATGACCTGCATATATTACATCCCCAAGAAGTCAGAAGAGCTGAGCCGGCTCTGAATTGCCCCCCAGTCCCCAGCCTCGTGCCTCCGACTAAGTGATCTGTTTGGAAGTTTCTGCAGAAGGAACAGATTAGTCGCATCTGCCAGAAGAAGTCGCAGAGACCTGAGGAGTGGGTTGAGGGCTCAGATAAGGTCTTATCAACATTAGGGACAAAACTGAAAATGTCCCTTGCTTACCCCTGGGCCCTCAGAGCCATTTGGGTGGGGGACAGTTGGATCTTTAAGAGAAGCTGAGGAGCCCACTGCCCCTTCTATCTGGTCTTTGGAAGGAAAGAGATGACTGGGGTTGGGGCTTTGCTGGCACAAATTGTGGGGGAGCACAGAAATGCAGGCAGGGCGCCTCCTCCGGGAGCGCCCCATAACGGCATGGGAAATCCCCTCTTCCTCGCTGGGGGGGGGGGGGGGGCGACGAGGACCAGAGAGCAGGACGCGTTATGGCTGGAAATACCACTCCTGCAGGTGGTGCTTTAAGAAGGCACGGTCAGTGTGGACCACATGCATTTGGGACAGCTTTGCCAGAGAATTGCTCTGGGCCAGGGCTGGGCTTCTGCGCTGTGTGGAAGGCTGCGGGTCGGCTTTGGTCTGTCCCCAAAGCAGTCAGAGGTCATGGGAAGGTTTGAGGCAGTAGGGACACAATCAGAGGTAGGGTTTTAGAAAGAAGATTGCTCTGGTGGAGCTCCTTGGGAAAGTGATTATGGCAGGGAAAATATAATATTAGTCTGGATCATCTTATGGTGCCAGGAAGCAGCCAGATGCTCAAAAGTAAATACATTTTTTTAAAGATTTTATTTATGTATTTCAGACAGAGAGAGAGTGTATGCGTGGGGGGTGGGGGGAGAGGCAGAGGGAGAGGGAACCGGATGCAGGATCATGACCTGAACCAAAGGGGGACGCCCAACCAACTGAGCCACCCAGGCAACCCATAAATAAGTTTTTGTTTTTGTTTTTAAATATTTTATTTATTTGACAGAGAGAAACACAGCCAGAGAGGGAACACAAGTAGGGGGTGAGAGAGGGAGAAGCAGGCTTCCCACCAAGCAGGGAGCCTGATGTGGGACTTGATCCCAGGTCTCCAGGATTATGACCTGAGCCGAAGGCAGTCGCCCAACCAACTGAGCCACCCAGGGGCCCCCATAAATAAGTTTTTTAAGTGGAGGCATGCAGAAAGAGGAGGAACTGACCAGAAAGAGTTCTTAATGATCAAAGCTGAAATTTAAGCAATGAAATAAGTATAAATAATATATGTATGAGTTCATGCAAGTATAAATGCACAATTAAATCAGTGGCAATGAAGGAACTGCTCTTTTTTTTTTTTTTTAAGATTTTATTTATTTATTTGGCAGAGAGAGAGAGAGAGCACACAACTAAGGGGAGTTGGAGAAACAAACTCCCTGCTGAGCAGGAGCCCAACATGAGGCTTGATCCCAGAATCCTGGGATCATGACCCAAGCCAAAGAGACACCCAGCCGACTGAGCCACCCAGGTGTCCCTAGAGACAACTTTTACAGAAAATTTCTGGTTAATAAATATATAAGGAATGAGGGAAATCAAAAATTATCATTAGAACACTACAGTGATTGCTGTAAGCAAGATCCACTAATGAAGCCTAAAATCAGTGGGTGACAATTGAAGCGGAAACAGGTTATATGCATGGTCACCAAGTATTGCCCCCCAAACTAATTACTAATTACAAAAGGAAAAAAGTAACTTTAAGGCAGATAAACCCACTAGATACCACCTAATTGGGTGCTTAAGGTTAACGTCACCAATTGTAAGACATCTCAACATTTTACCCCTGATACAATGCACTGAGAAGGGCACATCACCTCTTGTGGTATTCTTTCCAAAAATTTATAACCTCAGTCTTACTGGAGAAAACATCAAACAAACCCCAATAAGGGAACACTCTGCAAAATACTGACCCGATCAGTTCCCTTCCAAAATGTCAAGGTCAGGGGCGCCTGGGTGGCTCAGTTGGTTAAGCAACTGCCTTCGGCTCAGGTCATGATCCCGGAGACCCAGGATCAAGTCCCACATCGGGCTCCCTGCTCAGCGGGAAGCCTGCTTCTCCCTCTCTCACTCCCCTTGCTTGTGTTCCCTCTCTAGCTGTGTTTCTCTCTGTCAAATAAATAAAATCTTAAAAAAAAAAATGTCAAGGTCATGAAAGACTGCTGAGGAACTATCATGAATCAGGAGAGAATAAGAAGATTTGGTGATTAAGTACAATATGGGATCCTGGATTAGATGTTAGAATAGAATATGTGTGGAAAGGACATCAGTGGAAAAACTGGGAAGATCCAAATAAAGTCTGTGGTTTCAGGGTTTGTTTTTTTTTTTTTTTTTAATTGTTCTTCTAAAGAAAGTTGTAGTGGTATCTGGGTGGCTCGGTCGTTAAGCATCTGCCTTCGGCTGGGGTCATGATCCCGGAGTCCCGGGATCGAGCCCCACATCAGGCTCCCTGCTCAGTGGGAAGCCTGCTTCTCCCTCTCTCACTCTCCCTGCTTGTGTTCCCTCTCTCACTGTCTTTCTCTCTGTCAAATAAAATCTTGAAGGGAAAAAAAAAAAGTTGTAGAACAGTGAGAACATTGCTGTGTCTCTGTTTTTTAAAAGTGTGTGTGTATGTGTATACACAACCATACAAAACCATACAATGTTTTAAAATACACACACACAGAAGTAGAGACGCAAGATGGCTGAGGGGAGAGGGAGAGCATCATAGACCAGGGAACAGTCATCCAGGAGAAGATGGTTACCATCAAGAAAATGAAAAGACAAGCTATGGAATAGAAGATATCCGTAAGTCATATATCTTATTATAAGAGACTTGTATTCAAAATATATAAAAAATCCTTACAACTTGATTAAAAAAAAAAACCCACATAATCAAATTAAAAGTGGGCAAAGGGGGCCTGGGTGGCTCAGTTGGTTAAGCGACTGCCTTCGGCTCAGGTCATGATCCCGGAGACCCGGGATCGAGCCCTACATCGGGCTCCCTGCTCAGCGGGAAGCCTGCTTCTCCCTCTCTCACTCCCCCTGCTTGTGTTCCCTCTCTGGCTGTGTCTCTCTCTGTCAAATAAATAAAATCTTTTAAAAAATAAAATAAAAGTGGGCAAAGGATCTGAATAGGCGTTCCTCCAGGGAAGATATACAAAAGATATACTTGAGCCCCCCAGGTGCCCCGAACTACTTTCATTTCAAGGGCTCAGTAGCCACATGTAGCCATTTGTATATGTGCTCAATAAGCACATAAAAAGATACTCAACATCCTTAATTGGGGAAATATAAATCATTGCCATCATGAGGGATCACTTCACACTTACTCGACTAGAATCCGAAAATGAGACAGTAACCGGTGGTGAGGACATGGAGAAATGGAAGCCCTCATACGCTGTCGGCGGGACTGTAAAATGGTGCCTTCACTTTGAAAAACAATGCAGCAGTTCCTCCAAAAGGTAGACCTAAAGTTACCACGTGATCCAGTAAGTTCACTCCCAGGTATATACACCCGAGAGAAGTGAAAACTACATCCACACAAAAACTTACACACAAACCCTCACAGCAGCACTACTCATGAGAGCTCAAATGTGGGAACAGCCCAAACGTACATCAGCAGATGAAGGGATGAACGCCCACGTAGTGGCACATCAGTTATTTATCAGCATATTATTTGGCCATCAAAAGGAACATAGTGCTGATCCATGCTGCAACGTGACTGAGCCTTGCAGACGTGAGGCAAGTGACAGAAGCCAATCACGAAGACCACCTGTTCTGCGAGTCCATTAATGTGAGATGTCCAGAGGGGGGAAATCGTTAGACAGAAAACAGATGAGTTCAGGGGCGAGGGGGTGCTAATTAAAGGGTAATGAAAATGTTCTACAGTTGTCACGATGGCAGAGATCTGTGACTGAACTAAGAACCACTGGATTGCACACTTGAAATGGGTGAGTCATAAGGGATGTGAACTATGTCTCGAAGCTTTAAAAAGTCCAGGAGGAAGTGGCTACCTGGGGCACTTGTGCCTAAGAAGGCGACGGGTGGAAAAATCTTGTTTGGATTGAGCATTGTGGCGGTGAACTGCTACATTGGACCAGGTTGAGGAAGGAGTGAGAAGTGAGGCTGGTGTTTTGTTGTATTTTGTTCTAGAAGGTTTGGCTTGGAAGGGTGAAGGAGGGCATCGTCTGGGGAAATGTCAAAGAGAAATTATTTTTTAGATGAAAGACATCTGAGAAGCCCTAAAGGCAGATGAGAAGGGTCACTGCAGGAGGTAAATGCTGAAGACCTAAGTGGGGATGGGCAGGGGTGGGAAGGACTAGCCTTGCCTGGGAGCCCTCTGCTGAATGGGGAGGAAATGGGGAGATGAGGAGGTACAAGGGTTCTGATGGGGCTGGGAGGATGGTGGCAGATTTGAGGGGTTTTCCCTCTGCTGGCTTTAATCCTCTTGTGAAAGAGGGGAAAGGAGGGCAGGCAGTTGAGAGGGGAGTGGGTGTGAAGCAGCCCTGAGAGGTTAAGAGCACAACTCTAACGGTAAACTGTGGTAGGAGTGCCAGGGCACACTGATGAACTGGCTGGGATGGCTTTTCTTTGGTGAGGAGAGAATAAGAAACAGGGTGAACAAAAGCCTGGGGATAGAGGTGAGTGTCAAGTCCTGTCCTGCCCTATCCCCAACCTCTGGACTCTGGAAAAAAGCATTGACCTAGAAGACTCAAGTCAAGGAATCCCAGGGATCTTCTAGAATTGTACCATCCAGAACAGTAGCCACAAGCTGCATGTGTTTATCTAAATTTAAAATTCATCTCCTCAGTTGAACTTACTTATTTTCTTTCTTTCTTTCTTTCTTTCTTTCTTTCCTTCTTTAAGATTTTTGTTTATTTGAGAGAGAAAGCAAGTGAGAGCGTGAGTGTGGGGGGACGGGGTAAAGGGAGAGGGAGAAGCAGGCTCCATGCTGAGAGGGAACTCGATCCCAGGACTCTGGGATCAGGCCCTGAGCTGAAGGCAGCCTTTAACCAACTTGAGCCCCCCAGGTGCCCTGAACTACTTTCATTTCAAGGGCTCAGTAGCCACATGTAGCTAACGGCTACCATATTGGACGACACAGAATAAACATTTCATCATCACAGAAAGTTCTACCAGGCAACACTTCTAGACAAGTGATTCTCAAACTGTATTGGCCTGAGGACCCCCACAGAGCTCTGGTTTATATAGGGTTATACCTTTTGACATTTACTGTCATATAAATTAGAACTGAGAGTTTTAAACATTTAATCAGCTTAAAATAATAATAAATCCATTATGTGTTAACATATTTTATGAAAAGTAGCTATATTTTCCAGGACAAAAAGCAGTGAGAAGAATGGTGTATACTTTCTTGCATATGTGTCATATCTGACTTAATAAAAGGCAGCTGGATTCTCATCTCTGCTTCTGTATTCAGTCTGTTGTGATATCACATATCATGTGGTCTCTGGAAAATGCCACTATATACTCATGAAAGAATGAGAGTTAGAAAAGCAAATAATGTCTTAGTAGTATTATGAAAATAGTTTCAACTCTGTGAATTCCTTGGAGGAACGTCAGGGTCCCTGGACCATATTTTGAGAACCCGCGTTCTAGAACAGCTTCCATTTGGCCCAAAGGAACTTGTCCCTGAGAGACTGAGTGATTCACCTCAAGCCATGCAGGGAGTGAATTGCAACGTGGTGAATCTCAATCCGCCTTGTGGCCAAAATGGACCCAGCGAGGCTTTGGTGAGTGGGGACTAGCCTTCTTGGCTGTGGAGCCGCTGGCCATGTGGCCCTATAAATAAACCCACTGTGTCTGTGTCTGAGCCCCTTTCCTCTCCGTACCTCCAGCAGCTGCTTTTTGTTGTTGTTGTTGGGTTATTCTGTGGACGGGGAACATGGAGGAGCCAGGAGAGGCGGGGTAAGGGGTGTTGGGGCTCAACACCGCTGCCCTTCCTCCTGCCTGCCTGGAAGCGCAGGGACTGATCTGACCGTCGTAGATCAGAAAGAACCCACACTAAGGAATGGAGGTTCTTGCAGTGCTTGTGAAGAGGAACTTGGAAGGGGACACAGGGGCCCCTTCCCCTCCCCCTTCCCAGTCCCTGGACACGTGCTTCTCAGTGGGGCTATTGTGTCCTGGGGCCAGCTGTCAGGAGGAGGAGGGAAGGAAATTCTTGTCTGTCCTCTTTCCCTGAAGGGGGAGGAGACCAGTTGGAATTCTCTGGGCTAAAGGATGCTATGGGCCAGATTAAGGTAGCTGCTTTATGCCCTGGGGCACCAGGCCCTCTGTCCCCCTCCCCACACCCACGCCAGCCCCGGCTGATGGCTGATACCATCTGGGGAGGAGTATTTGCTCTGGGTACAGAAGTTGCTGTTTACACGCGGACTCTTGGGTGTGACAGGGATTCCAAAAAGCAGCTGGGGGATGGGGGGAGCAGGGGGGGAAAACGGTTGTTGTTACGGATAATTCTGTTGTTAAAGGGAGCTTCTCCATCTCTGCCTTCCCACAGCTGCCCACCCTCCCCTACCCCCTGGTCCCTGGCCTCTGTCCCTAGAGGGCTCTGGGGGGAATAGCTGGTGAATGAGGGGCTCATCAGGGCTCAGAGCCCTTGGCTAAGGGCCAGGACAAGGGAGCGTGGAAGACAGGCTTGTTGCCACCTCTGTAGTCCCTTCCTCCCAGGCCTGGGCCCCGAGTTCAGGGAGGGGTCTTGCCCAGACCCTGGCTGGGCAGAGGGTGGACATGGTAGACCTTACTCCTTGCCCTGGCCAATGGAAGGCCTGGGACAGTCAGCTGTCTTTTGAGGCGCTGTGACTGACAGGGCTGCAGAGACAGTCACCAGATTTCACAAAGCCATCAGGCTGGCACCATGTCCCCAGGTTACCCAGAGCCCCCTGAGCAGCTGCTCCCCCTTCCCAGTCCCTGGTTGCTGCCACTGCCCCCCCCACCCCCACTGAAGGAGGGCCCCAGAGGCTCTGGTCTTCCTCCCTTCCTCTCCCTCCCTCCCCTCGGCACTGAGGTCACCTCCCTCTGAATCAGGCCTTTGTGGGGGGTGGGGCTGCCCGCTGGCAGTTCTGGCGGGAAAAGTCTCCAGTTCAAGTTGGAGTGCCCAACTTCTGCAGCTCCATCTCTACCCAGCGTGGCCTCTATCATCATCCAGCATCTGGGCATGTCGTGGGACCACAGGCGGAATGGTGAAACAGGGCTATCCTGAGGAGCCCAGGTGGGCTTTTCCAGGCCTGGGGTGGGGCTGAGCCCAGAAGCTGTGAGTAGGAGCAGTGGGGCCTGAGCGAGAGGTGGGTGTGCAGCCCCCAGGAGAGGGACCCCACTGGCACCCGGCAGGGACAGCTGCTGGGGAACAAACGTGGGCTGGGTTTTTTTCCCCAAGAGCTTTAGGCTGAAAACCCAGATGGTGATGGGCCAAATTCCTCAGTAGGCTCAGACTGGGAGTTAAGATGGCAGGTAATGTCTCCTTAGATTCCCTAGAGGAGAGAAAAGCTGTAGAAGTGTTCTTTCCGCCTTAGAAATCCTGAACTCCCACTGTGGTTGTGCTCACAGTGTGCCCTGCTCCGGGCGCTAAGTTTAAATGCAGGCTCTTCCCTGTGACTCAAGCAGTCCGGGGCAGCCAGCTTCCTGCCTGTCTGCTGTGGCCCTGCGGACGGAGAGAAGGCCTCTCTGGTCTTGGATTGGCCAGACCACCTCGACTGAGGGCAGAAAACTTCTCTCCAAAGTGAGGTTGAGTCACAGTCTGTCTTCATTTCCGGAGCCTGTCTGAAGCCCAGCCAAGGAGGCAGAGACCGTCCCACATGACAGAGCTCCTGCTTTGGGCTGGCTTACCACCTGGAGGGTCTCCCCCACATCCCAGTGGGGCTCAGGCCTCCCCTCCTGGGGATCCACAAAAGCTCAGATGGAAAGAGGGGCAGTGGTCAGCTCTGAGGGGGTGCATATCAGGTCCCCACCCTCCTCAACACGCAGAAAACCACAGACATGATCCGTAGCCAGTCCCCACGATCTGGGCCTCCTGGAGGCATTTTTTTGTTTTTTTTTTTTTTTTAGGAAAAGATATTCTCCTAAAGTATCTTCACCCTTAGTTTGGTTTTTGCTGTCATTGGAAACTCAAAGACTCGGGCTTTTCCCCAGCTTTATCTTCCCTTTCTGGCCCTGGGCAGTGCCATGTTCACCCCACTGCTTTCCTTCACCCTTCCAGCTCTGTTTCTCCCATCCCCCACTGCTGCCTGGAGGGGTCCACCAGGGAGAAAGGGTGAGGGGATTGAGAGGAAAGCTAGGGCACACTGGGAGCATTGGGAGCCTCTGACGAGCAGGGAGAAGGGCGTGCTGGGGTGCTGGGTGGTGTTTAACTCGAGTGGTGGAGGTAACTCGAGGCCTTTTTTGGTTTTAACCCCTACTTATGTATGTGGGAAGGAAGATATTTCCTGAATTTTTTTCATTTTTTTCCAAGCCCATCCATTTCTAAAAATACCAAACACGATAATGTCATGAGCAAATGAAGTTATACTCAATACATTTTTCATGATGTTAAAATAACAAAGGACTTGAGATTGTTGTGGAGTGTTTAAAAATAAATATTGTAAGTTTTTCCTTTTCCTGCAGTTTTCAGAAGCCCCCTGTCCTCCACACATGGGCACGCAGTGCCTCTTACTGGGAAAGAAGGTTCTCTCCATTTGCAATCACCCCTTTTTCCCTCTGGGGTTGAAAGCTGGGTGGGCAGCTGGGGGGAGGGGGCCCTGAGCACGGGGTGGGTGGGCAGTGCTGTGAGATCGGCGGGTGCCCCCACTGCCCAGACCCTCCAGGGAGGAGCCTGGGACTAGGGGTCCCTTTGAGATGAACATCCAGCAAGGGCAAGCAATGAGGCAAGACTCTGCATCATACCCCTGTCAGGATAGTCTCGTGAAAAGTCTCCCTTTATTGAGTTCATGTAATATACCCTCTGCACACATGATGTCAGTTCGTCCTCCAAAGTCCATTTGGACTGAGTATTCTTAGGTACCTTTTTTAGGTGATGAAACAGATTTTGGGGAGTCAGGGTTCTCATCTAGATCTGTCCTGTTGGCATAGCTCTGGGAGCCCTGGGACTCTAAGGAGAGCTTATAGCGCGACTTACATGTGTACAGAGAGGCAGCCTAGGGAGGGGGAAAACGAGGCCCATGCTGCGGACTTTGTGAACCAGCCATATGCCTCGGGCAGCCTCCTTCGCCTGCAGACACCACACCCCCAGCCTGGCTGGGTGTCCCCCTTGTAAAGTTGTTACGATCGCTGGGGGGTCTGAGAAAGTGCCAACATGCTGCTTGTGCACAGGGTACACTAAGCTTTGGGAGCATAACGTCCTGCTCTTCGGTTTCCTCATTTCAAATATAGGTGTCGCCGAGACCATGGCATTCCCTTTGGGGTTGTGAGGGTTAAAGAAGCCGGTGAATGTTGCTGAAGGGCCACAGAGCATCACGTGTTACTGCTAATTCCTCTTTGGTATCTGAGTGATGTCCAGCTAAGATCTGGGGCCCTTTGCACTGGCTCTTTTCTCGGCCTGCAGTGCTCTTCCCGGTCCTGGATTCCATCTGGATGTCCCTGGGGTCTCTGCTTCAGTGTCACGTCTGGGTGCCTTATTGGGACCTGACATATGTCCACTGGCTTATTAATCTGTGTATTATCTGCCCCCACCCCCAGTAGAATGGAAGCTTCGTAGAGGCAGGGCTTTCTGTGGCTTGCTGATCCCTAAGGCCCAGTGCCTGGCACACAACAGGGTCCCAATAAATGCTTGTGGAATGCGTGGCTGACATGTCTCCCTCTTTCTCCAATAGGTGAGGTGACCATTCTGGCTGCTAGCGTGAGTGTGCCAGCCTGGGTGAGGAGGCAGAGACAGGTGAGGGGCTTTGAGTTTGTGCATGCTGGGGACGGAGAGGGGGGAAGGGGGACACGGACTGGAGGGGGAGGGTGGGGGCAGGACAGGCATCCCCTGCACCCCAGTGCGGAGGACAGAGGAGGAGTCATTCAGATGTCTGCCCAGTGAGCCGCCAAAGGGCTCTTCTCTTCCTTGGTCTGAAAGTGCTAAGCTTCCTTTGTGGAGGCTACAATGGGTCAGAGAGGCATGTGACCATGGTGGACTGGGGGGCCTCCGCTCTTTTTTTTTTTTTTAAAGATTTTGTATTTATTTATTTGACAGAGAGATCACAGGCAGGCAGAGAGAGAGGAGGAAGCAGGCTCCCTGCCGAGCAGAGAGCCCAATGCGGGCCTTGATCCCAGCACCCTGAGATCATGACCTGAGCCGAAGGCAGGGGCTCAACCCACTGAGCCACCCAGGTGCCCAGGCCTCCGCCCTTGTACATTAAGAAGGGTTTTCCCGTCTACTGGAAATTTCTGTACTACTTGTGCAAAAGAAGGAAATGAGGACTTTCCTCTAGCAGAGAAATTGCAACTCAGATAGCAGCCAAAGACTCATCAGGTACAACCAGGAATTACGGCCATAGTCCAGTGACCGCTATGTCACGATGAGGGACAGGAGCCTGGCTGCGCCGTTCTCAGGCAGCAGCAAACTAGTCGGTTTCATCCTCAGTCTGTCCCCGACATGCCAGGTAGCCCACTAAGGAGTGGGAGTCTAGGCAGGGACGTGAATGCAGAGTCCCTGACTTCACGGGGTCAACCCTCCTGGGGAGGCATTTGCAGAACTGTGCCGGAGGGGTGCCTCACTCCAACTTGGAGCGGGAACTCTGAATATGTAGGAGGAAGCTGGCTGGGAGGAGAGCAGGGAGATGTCAGAGGACCCCTGCAGATGGAACCGCGTGCAACCAAGAGCCAACTGGGCCGCTGGGGTGTGGCCAGGAGCCTGGAGGCACGTGGGCTCCCTCCCTCTGTGCCTGGAAGATGGAGTGTGTCGGTTCGAGGCCCAATCTCAGCAGAGTTCAGCTTCCTTGGCCATCGGCCAGTGTCTGTGTGACCTGTGATAGGGTGAGCACAGTGACTGAGGTTTATAAAACAATGGTCTTCGTTCTTAAAATGGGAAGAGTATGTCTGTCCTAGAATCAGAAGAGCCAGAGTCAGACCCTGAGTTGTTACAATATCCGTGGCCTATCAGTCACGCTAAACTTTCCAGAACGCTGACGGGGTTTGTCTTTGTCCTCCTCCCCCCGCTCACCTCCTCCCTGCACCCTGGAGTAGCCCGCCAGGGTGTCTCTCACGTGTTCCCAGGGCCTGATGTCGGAGGCCATGGACCAACCCGCTGGGAGTCCCGGAAAGCCCAGGCCGGGAGAGGGTGGTGACGGTGGCACGGAGCCGGGCCCCTGCCAGGAGCTGCTGCACCGACTTCGGGAGCTAGAGGTGGGACATGAGGCAGGGTGGGGGTGGCAGAGCCGGTCGGGGTCCTCGGGAGCTTGGGTAGGCTTTATGGATGTGGGTGGACCTTCCTCTCAATCCACTTTGCTGGAGCAGGGCCGAACATTCTCTAGCAAAGCTCCAGTGAGAAGCCCTTTCTTTGCTCTGAGCTCTCCAACCCGGGGTGGGGGTGGGACAGCTTGGGACAAGAGGCATGTGCAGGGGCAGGGCTGTTCTGGCCCCCAGATGGCTCCCTTCTTTACCCCTTTTCTACCCCACTTCCGTGTCCTTACCAATCTAGGAAAGGCGTGCTCACAGAGTTCTCCAGGAAGAATGTTTTGGATGACCCAGGGCTTAGGGGTTGAGGAACAAGGATCCTTCCACTAAGCTCTTCGCCATGTTCTTAAGACCAGCCATTCTCCCTCCAGCATCTGCTGTCCTCCCTCTATGAAAATAAGGGTTACTTTTGGCACCTCCCAGCTTAGGTCCTCCTGGCCACCGTATCTCCGCAGTCCCTCCAACCTCCCTGACTGAAGTCGGGGTTTACAGAAAATCAGCCATCTCAGCTCTGCCTTTTTTTTTTTCTTTTCTTTTCTTTTTTTTTTTTTTTTTAAGATTTTATCTATTTATTTGACAGAGACAGATCACAAGTAGGCAGAGAGAGGAAGAAGCAGGCCCCCCGCTGAGCAGAGAGCCCGATGCAGGCCTCCATCCCAAGACTCTGAGACCATGACCTGAGCCTAAGGCAGAGGCTTTAACCCACTGAGCCACCCAGGCGCCCCTCAGCTCTGCCTTTCTGATGCCTTCCATCCACCTCTGTAGGCCTCCCCGGTGGGAAATCCAGCCAGAGCCAAGAGCTCGGAGAGGGGTATAGCTTGTAGACTCCATGCTGCCTCTTCCCCACAAGGAATTTGCCCTGGTAGAGGTATGATCCCATAGCCTCCTTGTTGGCCGTCTTTCTCCCTCCTGCAGGCAGAGAACTCGGCGCTTGCCCAGGCCAATGAAAACCAGCGGGAGACCTATGAGCGCTGTCTGGATGAGGTCTGTGGAGTCTCCAGGGGGACTGATGCAGGGGGAGCAGGGGAAGTGGGGAGGGGCGTGGGTTGTCAGTGCTCCAGGACCATAAGCTGATGCTCTGCCTCGGGCCCTCTGTCCCCAGGTGGCTAACCATGTGGTGCAGGCACTGCTAAACCAGAAGGTAAGCAGCCACGGGAGACATTCTCACCCCTGAGCCCAGACACCCTGGGGAGAGGTCCCAAATATTGCAGGGGAAGCCCTTCCTGGGGACCCCTGAGCCTATTCACGCAGGGGCTAGAGGAGGGAGCTTGGTGGAAATGGCCTACTGACCCTCCAACAAGGCTCCTTCTCCCCACCTCAGACAGGTCCATACTCTTCTACCCGGAGGCAGAGGTGGGCTAGGTAAGGCCAGGTCTCTGAGTAACTTTGATTTGCGCTTGAATCCTTCCCTAATCCTGGCTCCAGCTGGTTTCTCCAGGTTGTGATGTCCCTGATAGCCGTGTTAATATCGTGAGCATAAGGTGGCATCTAAATATTTATTCAAGTACTGTGGGAACTTCTTGACTTCTGAGCCACTGTGACCCCCAGGTCTTCCTCTGCCTTATATGGGCCCTTCTTTGATGTGTGGTTTCTAAGAGGCAGGGGGTTGGCTTGAGGGATGGGAAAGATGCCAAAGGGAATAGGACTTACCTCCCACCAGGGGTGATAGACTTCAGAGAATTCACCATCCCCAGAAAATGCTGCAACTACCAACAGACAGGCTCAGCTGCCCGTAGACTAGGAGGCTGCTGGAGAAGGGCATGCAAGCAAGAGTGCCTGCCACTCTGAGGAAGGAGACTGGGCTCCTACCACTCGCCCCCTCCCTGCCATCCTCTCCTTGTCTCCCTTCCCATCCCTGGGCTCAGGACCTGCGGGAGGAGTGCATCAAGCTGAAGAAGAGGGTGTTTGAGCTGGAACGGCAGAACCAGATGCTGAGTGCCCTGTTTCAGCAGAAACTCCAGCTGACGACAGGCTCCCTCCCGCAGGTGGGCACAAGCCCTTCACCTTCCCTCCTCCTGCCTCAGCTTCCTGCCACTCCCAGCCCCATCAGCATCATCCCCTTCTTCTCTCCCGACACCTGAAGCAGCAAGCCACCAGCCGTTCCCCTCCATTCTGGGACCTGTGGCCATATGGGGAAGGCCCATCTAGCCTGATAATAGATCTGAGCCTTAGATGGGGAGGGGAAGATTCCCTGAGTCCCCTCAAGTTTGGATCTCCCCGGTCTCCCAGGTACTCCTTGCCCCGCTGGAGGGCATCCCTTGTTGTTGACGAAGAAGGTCCTTGCTGGGCTCCTGCTATGTGGGGTAATGGGTGGAGGCCGCAAATGCAATGATTTCAAGGTCCCAGAGGGCGGGTTTGGCCCCTGCGCTGCTGCTTCTTGGCCAGGGGCAGAGGTGGGGCAGGGCGTCACAGAGACGGGGGGAGGCACTCTCCCCGACCCCGGGTCATTCTGCCTGTGAACATAGTTGCATATGCTCGCCCAGTGACACGCAGGCCTGTCCTCAAACGCTAGTCCCCGATTGCGGACCTGACTCCTGCCTTACCCGAGAAAAGCAGAAGGCTGCTAATAGTGAATCCTGAACTCAGTTAAGATGTCACTTGGGGGCGCCCAGGTGGCTCAGTCAGTTAAGCGGCTGACTCTTGAACTCCGCTCAGGTCTTGATCTCAAGGCTGTGAGTTCACACTCTGGATTGGGCTCCGCACTGGGTGTGGAGTCTACTTAAAACAACAACAAAAAAGATGTCACTTGAGGTTGCTCTATCAGAAGCCCCAAGGCTGGGGTGAGATATGGGAGTGGGTGGACCAGGACCAGCTCCAGGGAGCAGAACCTCGGGTTCTGAGGTCAGCCAGCATCCCCAGCCCACCCCCAGCCTAGACAAGAAGAGAAGCACCTTCTGTGTGTATCTGGCTGATTACATGTGCCCGTCTGGTGCAAGCCAGGCAGCTGGAATCCCCCAGAGGCCTGAGCCCGCTAGCCAAGCTCACCCCGTCTGTGCCTCTCTTGGCGACCAGTGATAACAGAGGTGTAGAGCATCCTTAAATCACTGAAATGAAATCTGGGGCCTTTGGAGGTTTGGGGCAATAATAGATCCATCTTTCCCAGCAGTAACATGATGTAATAGAAAGAGCATGAACCTTGGCCTCAGATACGCTTGGATTGGGTCCCTAACTGAGCTAATTCTTAGCTGTGTGACCTTGGGCAAATTATTTAACCTCATGAACCCCAGTTTTTTTTCTCATAAGTGAGGATTAAGATCCCTATATTGCCGGTTGTCGTGAGGATGAAATGAAATAATATATAGTGTTTGGCCCATAGTTGTGGTCAGTAATTGGTACCCACTCATCATTATTAATGTTATTTTCAAGAAGTGCTTTGTTAGGATGAAAGCTCCATTAAGCAAATGCTAATTAAGCTCTTAGAGTGAGCAGCGCTTTAGCCAACACGTATGTGGAATTGGACATGGAATTGGATGGGGTCGTGGTCTGTGACAGGCATAGAAACCCGGCGGGCTGGACTGCCCTAAGCTAAGGCAGGTACTTTCCGGGAGCCCAGAGGGGTGAGAGGCCAGCAGAGTGGACTTAAGGAGGTGACATTGGACATGGGCCTTGCTGCCCAGGTGATTTAAAAAGTAGAGTTGGGGATGGGGAGAAGGGATGCCCTGTGGAAGGAACCGCAGGGAAACCGAGACAGAAGCAAGCTGTTCGACTGGGCTGGAATGAAGGCTATGCAAAGGGGCAGTGAGTGAGAACCAGAAGTGGAGGGAAGGACCAGCAGGCCGGGCCCAGAATGCCAGCGGAGGGGTCCAGACCTGTCTCCTTTAGGCAATGGGCAGGAGTAGGAGACTTTGAGCACAAAGATTCTTTAGATGAAAAAGGAAGATACTTCTGCTTTGTGGGTAAGGGATTTGTAAAGCCACCAAACCAGGTCAGGGAGACAAACAGCCGAGTGGCTTCCAGGCCAGAAGAGTGAGGATTTGGGCTGTAGCTGGCACCCCCAGAAGGGGGAAAGGCTATGGAGGTGGGAGTTGGAGATAGAAACGGCATTCTCAGGGACAGAGAGAGAAGGGACCCGTGATTAAATAGTGGTTCCTTTGCCGTCCTCAGAGACCAGTTGCAGGGAGAACGGAGATGATAACCTCTGCCATCTCTTTACTCGGACCCAGTAACAAATGCCTTTCCATTAGTCTCAGTCACCCTGGGGAGGCTCAGGTCACAGGCAGTAAGAACAGGAAGGGGCCCTCTTTGTAATCGGGAAGGGGGCCCCGCAGAGAAGCGGAGTGCTCTTGGAGTCTCCATGGGCACCCAGATTAGGCTGGCCACTGCCCTCTGCCCCAGGAACATTCTTCTTTCTCAAGAGCCCCAAACCAGTCCCATCTCCCTGCCCCCTGGGCTCACATGCCTTCATTCCACCTGTGCACCCTCTCCCAAGGCTCCTCTGCCCGAGTGGTGGGGACAGTGGCAGAAGCCACACTGGAGGCCAAGAGACGTCCCCCGAAGGAGCAGACTTGGAAGAACGCTTTCCTGCCCTGGAGGGGAAGGCCAAACTTCGTGAGGGGGAGCCCAGACAGACAGTCCCTGTGCTGACTCTGTCTGTCGCCTACAGATCCCGCTTACGCCGCTCCAGCCACTGTCAGAGCCGCCGGCCTCCCCCTCCCTGAGCTCTGCCGAGGGACCGACCACCACGCTGCCTCTGGGGCACGGTGCAGGGCAGAGAGAGGTAGGAGGGCTGGGCACAGTGGTCTGTGGCTTCGCTGGCAACGGACTCCTTAATCGGTATACTCTGTTACTGTTTCCTAAGGAGTGCGAGGGGAAGGGCTGCTTCCTGGGGCCCAGGTCCTCATCTGGGGGTGAGCACTCAGTGGTTAGCCTTAGGCTGAGAAAAGCAGGACCCCACTGCCAATCACTAGTAGCTTTACAAGCAAAGTTAATTCGTGGTAGACTCGTGGTTAACATTTCCTGAATTCTCACTCTGTGTTGCACACCTGGGTCTCATTTGTATATTTTTTAGTAATTTTTGGCCTATAATTGTCTCTATTCAAGTCTAGAACTCTTAGTCATTTATTCTTTTGCTTCTCTGGTATCCTTTATTTTATGAGGTTTAGCAGAATTACCACCCCATCTTACAGGTGATGTCATGAAGCTTATGTTAAAAAACTTGCTGAAGTCCATAGAACTAGTTGAGCGGTAGACCTGGAACTTGAATGTGCATAGTCTGGCTCAGGGGCCCAAAGTCATTAACCGCTGTGCCAGATGAGCTGGGCCCAAGAAGGAGCTGGGCAGAAGCAGGGAGAGGCTTGCCATGGAGTTCTCCCAGTTCCCTCCTCCCTGGGGAGCAGGTCCACAGCACAGCTGTCTGACCTGAGAAGGTCTGGGCTTGCCGGCAGGGTCTGACTGAGCACTTGGCCACATCGCATCCCTGTCTTGAGTCTCTGTTCTTTCCAGAGCCTGGAAAATGGACAGGCCTCCCTCCCCTGGGGCAAACACGGATATCTGGGTTGTGGGCCGTGTCAGCCCTGCTGACCTAAATAGTAGTGGGGGGTGGGGGGCAGGGGCTTCTGGGATAACCAGGAAGGGAGATGGGGTCCCCACCCCAGGTACACCAGGAGGAAGAGCTGGGGTAACCAGGGCTCAGTGACTTGAGGAAGCTAAGCTGTCCTGTCCGAGAAGCTGTTAATTCCTTGTGCCGACTCGGACAAAACCAGGCCTGCCAGGTTCCTGACAGTCAGTTTGATCCAGCTCAGGTCCTGGGCCTGCATGCAGGCTCCTCCTCACGTCATCTCTCCCTGAAGGTGTGTTGGGAGCAGCAGCTGCGGCCAGGAGGCCCAGGACCCCCAGCCGCCTCACCCCTCGCCCTGGATGCCCTGTCCCCATTCCTTCGAAAGAAAGCGCAGATCCTGGAGGTGCTAAGAGCCCTGGAAGAGACCGACCCCTTGCTTCTTTGCTCGCCTGCTACCCCGTGGCGGCCTCCCAGTGAGGGTCCTGGCTCCCCAGAGCCCATCAACGGCGAGCTGTGTGGCCCACCCCAGCCTGAACCCTCCTCCTGGGCCCCTTACCTGCTCCTAGGCCCTGGTAGCCTGGGAGGCCTGCTGCACTGGGAGCGGCTCTTGGGGGGCCCAGGGGAGGAAGAGGGTGCTGGGCGGCCCTGGGGTCCTGGTAGGGGCTCCTCCCAGGCCCCAGGCACTGGCTCTGGGCCCCCCTGTGCCCCAGGCAGCAGCTCCTCCTCCTCCTCTGATGAGGCAGGTGACCCCAACGAGGCGCCCAGCCCTGACACCTTGCTTGGGGCCCTGGCCCGCAAACAGTTGAACCTGGGCCAGCTCCTTGAGGACACAGAGTCCTACTTACAGGCCTTCTTGGTGGGGGCTGCAGGTCCACTCAATGGGGACCAACCAGGTCCCGGGCAGCCATCTTCCCCAGACCAGGGGCCCCCACAGCTGCCCAAGTCCAAAGGCCTCCCCAAGTCAGCTTGGGGTGGGGGTACCCCAGAGGCACACAGGCCGGGCTTTGGTGCTACCTCAGAGGGCCAAGGGCCCCTCCCTTTCCTCAGCATGTTCATGGGTGCAGGTGATACCCCCCTGGGCTCGCGGCCTGGCCACCCCTACTCTTCATCTCAGGTGAAAAGCAAGCTCCAAATTGGCCCCCCTTCTCCTGGGGAGGCCCAGGGACCCCTTCTGCCCTCTCCAGCCAGAGGTCTCAAGTTTCTAAAGCTGCCTCCAGCTTCGGAGAAGGTCCCCAGCCCAGGAGGCCCCCAGCTCAGCCCGCAGCTTCCCCGGAACTCCCGAATTCCCTGTCGAAACAGTGGCTCTGAGGGCAGCCCCTCCCCTCTGCTGGCCCGCAGGGGTCTGGGGGGAGGAGAGCTGTCCCCTGAGGGAGCACAGGGCCTGCCCATTAGCCCTTCCCCCTGTTCCTCAGCTCTGGACTCTGCACAGCTCAGACCACCCCAGCCAGCCTTGTCTACCACACTGTCCCCGGGACACGTGGTATCTCCCTGCTATGAGAACATCCTGGACCTTTCCCAGAGCACCTTTAGGGGGCCTTCCCCAGAGCCACCTCCATCCCCACTGCAGGTACCCACCTACCCACAGTTGACTCTGGAGGTGCCTCGGGCCCCTGAGGTCCTGAGAAGTCCTGGAGCTCCCCCCAGCCCTTGCCTCCCAGAATCCTGCTCCTATGGGGGTGCCCAGGAGAAGAGTTTGGACAAAGCTGGCTCAGAGTCTCCCCATCCCGGCCGCCGGACCCCGAGCAGCTCATCCAAGAAGCCCAGCCATGGGGCCGGGCGGCGACCTGGGGATCCTGGCTACACTCCTCTGCGGGACAGACTGGCGGCTCTGGGGAAACTGAAGACTGGCCCCGAGGGGCCAGAGAAAAACGGGGTGCCAGCCAAGCCTGGCACTGAGAAGGTCCGTGGAGGAGGGAGGTCAGGGGAGAGCCCTGGAGATGTGGTGCCTCCCACCCCCAGGCCTCCTGAGGGACCAGAAGCCAAGGGGGCCCTGCGGGGAGCAGTGGCCTTAGGCACGAGCAGCCTGAAGCAGCAAGAACCTGGGCTCCTGGGGGACCCGGGGGCCCGCGTCTACTCCTCCCACTCCATGGGGGCCCGGGTGGACCTGGAGCCCGTCTCACCGAGGAGCTGCCTCACCAAAGTAGAGCTGGCCAAGAGCCGGCTGGCAGGGGCCCTGTGCCCCCCGGTACCCCGCACCCCTGCCAAAGTGCCAACCTCAGCCCCCAGCCTCGGCAAGCCCAGTAAGAGCCCCCATGGCAGCCCAACGAAGCTGCCTTCCAAGTCGCCCACCAAGGTGGTACCCCGCCCTGTGGCCCCACCGACCACCAAGGAGCCCCCCAAGCCTGACAAGGGAAAGGGCCCGCCTTGGGCAGACTGTGGCGGCGCTCCGTCCCAGCCTCCGTCCCCCGCCCCCGGCCCTGTGGACCCGAGCCAGGGCCCCGAGGGGCGCGCCCCACACTCGGCCATCGAGGAGAAGGTGATGAAGGGCATCGAGGAGAACGTACTGCGGCTCCAGGGCCAGGAGCGGGCACCGGGCACCGAGCCCAAGCACCGCAACGCCAGCAGCATCGCCAGCTGGTTCGGCCTGAAGAAGAGCAAGCTGCCGGCACTGAACCGCCGCACAGAGACCGCCAAGAGCAAGGAAGGGGCTGGCGGGGGCTCCCCGCTCCGGAAGGAGGTCAAGATGGAATCCAGGAAGCTGGAGACCGAGAGCCTCAACATCTCCAAGCTGATGGCTAAGGCGGAAGACCTACGCCGAGCGCTGGAGGAGGAGAAGGCCTACCTGAGCAGCCGGGCCCGGCCACGGCCAGGAGGCCCCGCACCTGGACCGAGTACCGGGCTGGGGCAGGTGCCGGGCCAGCTGGCTGGCATGTACCAGGGTGCAGACACCTTCATGCAGCAGCTCCTCAACAGGTGAGGGGGGCCTGGGGCCTGTCAGCGGATGCTCCCTCCCTGGGCCCGCCTGGGGCTGGGACTGCTTTTCCTGAGAACAGAAAGGGTAAGAGGTCAAGTACAATGCCAACAAAGCAGCTAGGGGTTAATGGTCTGGCCTGAAGCAAGATTGAGTCTTGGATCAGAAGCCAGGTCTGTGCCCCAGCCCCACTCCGTGGCTGAGTGATGTTGCACGTGCTGAGAGCCAGCTTCTCATTTAAGCAGAGTTAACAGTCCACATTTTCCTAAATCATCTCCAGCATCAGCCAAGGCACAGGAAGTGCTGCCTGCATGTAGGAGTTAGGGGACTGATAGAGAGCTCACTCTGGGATTTTCTGTCCTATAGCACAGGGGACTCCCCTTCTTATCGTGCCCCCTGCCCCCTGCCACAGACTCAGCAGCCAGAGCTAGGGCGCAGAGCAGGGGCCATCCATCGGGTCTCGGGGTTGCTCTGTCCAGGCCAGATGAGGCAGAGTGTCCAGAGGAGCTGGGCACCAGGTGGGGCATGTCATGTGTGGACAGGAGGTGACCAGGCTGCCATCTACCAGCAAGTGGTGTCGAGACGTCTCTGGGCTTGACCCTCCCTGGCTCTGGGGGAACTTGTTTCATCTCCTCTGCCTCTGCCATTTCTCTGAGGTTTTCTCTAGAGTCTCTGCCTGCCCCCAGCATCGGGAGAGGGTGATGACAGCAGCCACCAGGGCTATGTCCCCTGTCCCAGGAGCAGTGGGAATTTCATGAGACCCAGCCCCACCGGCAGGAGTGAGGTCAGAGTGGGTGCACCCGGGCCTCCCTTCACCCTCGTCTACACCACTGCCCGTAGGGTGGATGGCAAGGAGCTGCCGCCCAAGAACTGGCGAGAGCCCAAACCTGAGTATGGCGATTTCCAGCCAGTGTCCTCTGACCCCAAGAATCCCTGGCCAGCCTGTGGGCCTCGAAATGGTTTGGTGGGGCCTCTTCAGGGCTGTGGAAAACCTCCTGGAAAGGTAGGTTCTTGCCGGCTAGCTAGTGGGCCTGGCTCTGCGGCCCTGCCAGACCCACCCCTTGGAGGGTCCCCTTCCCTGGGGCGTGCAAGCTGCTGGGTGTGTCCGTGGGGGCTGGCGGGCTCTACGGGTCCCAATGACAGAGCTTGGGGAGGGGACTGCGTGGGGGCAGAAGGAATGCGTTCCAAGGTCTCCTGTATGCCCGCACAGTCGAGCAGTGAGCCGGGACAGCGGGAAGAGATGCCCTCAGAGGACAGCCTGGCTGAAGCAGTGCCCACCTCACACTTCACAGGTCAGCAGGGTCAGGGGCCAAGGATGGGGCCTGCCCCTCAACCCCTTACTCCTTTCCTGTTACTGCAGCAGGTGCCAGGCCCTGAGTGCCATCTTGGGGCCAAGCACCAGGTAGGCACTGGGACTGCACAGAACTAAATCCCTCTCTGCCCTCGGGCCGCCAGCCAGCCCCCCCATCCCTGCAAGTCTAGGGGAGCTTGGGGGGAGGACTGGCAGGGATGACAGCCTGTTGGGCCAGAAGGGGCCATCACCAGGTAGGGAGCCCCGGTTGGGGCAGGAAGCCAGAAGAAGGCGGCAGAGGGGCTGAGCCTGCAGCCTTGCGTCCCTGACTTACCCTCCCCTTCCCAGCCTGTGGCTCCTTGACTCGAACCCTGGACAGTGGCATTGGGACCTTTCCACCCCCAGACCATGGCAGCAATGGGACCCCCAGCAAGAATCTTCCCAAGACAAAGCCACCACGGCTGGACCCACCACCCGGAGTGCCCCCGGCACGGCCCCCACCCCTTACCAAAGTCCCCCGCCGTGCCCACACGCTGGAGCGTGAGGTGCCGGGCATAGAGGAGCTGCTGGTGAGTGGGCGGCACCCCAGCGTGCCAGCCTTCCCCTCACTGCTCACCGCTGCTCCGGGCCACCGGGGCCATCAGACCTGTCCTGACGGTGAGTGTCTGGGCAGAAGGGTGGGTCGTCCCTGGAGCTCTACCCACCACCGTCCACCTTCCCCTTGTCCCCTTGCAGATCCCTGTGAAGACCCAGGCCCCCCACCTCCTGTCCAGCTGGCTAAGAACTGGACCTTCCCCAATGCGAGGGCAGCCAACAGCTCCACTGACCCTTTTCTATGCCCATCCCGACAATTGGAGGGGCTGCCTAGGACCCCCATGGTGAGCACAGCAAGAGGGGAAAGGGGGAAGGCCTGGAGGACAGGAGGGATGGCATGGGGAGCCCAATTCCTGTCTTAGAAGAAACTGAAGGGTCAGCCCCCTTGGATGCCCCTCTGGGCAGCCCACCCACCTGCTCCTTCTCACACCACTCTTAGAGAAAGGATTTCTCTCCCTCCCCAGAACCTTGGTAGGACTAAGCTCAGTTGTGTCTCTAGTTGCCTTGGTGGGCCCCATCTACGGCACCCGATCAGGTGGACAGAACCCAGCACCTCTCAGGCCCAGCTGGGAGGTGAAAGGTGCTTCCTCCTGAGCTTCCCTCCCTTTCCCAGGCGCTGCCCGTGGACCGGAAGCGGAGCCTGGAGCCCAGCCGCCCAGCCCCTACACCCCAGGGCCCGGCATTCGGAGGTAGCCGCACTCCCAGCACGTCGGACATGGGCGAGGAAGGGAGAGTGGCCAGTGGGGGCCCCCCAGGTCTGGAGACCTCAGAGTCTCTCAGTGACTCCCTCTACGATTCACTCTCCTCCTGTGGGAGTCAGGGCTGAGGGGCTGCGCCGCACTACGGCCCCTCTCTGGAGTTGGAGACCATTGACTGGACCAGCTCTCCTCGTGCCCCATCCCTTGGGGCTAGTGGGGCTCCTCCCTGTAGGGACCAAGGAGGCAGATGGATCAGAAGGTGAAGGGGGTCCCTGACACACCCCACTGTCCACCGCCGCTGTGGAGGTGACTGCTGTCAGCTCAGGGAGAGACCTCCCCTTGGTCCCTTCTCACCTGGAGTAAGGCTCTTCCTCTGAGGGACTGGGGGTTCAAGGTCGCTATGTCCCGGCCCCCAGCTCCCTCTTCGGGCTGAGCCATCTTGTGGTGCTGGGCTTCCCGCCCGCCAGCTGTGCCCATCTCTGCCCAACCTGGCTGCTCCCTGCCCTGGAGCCCCGTGGGGCCAGCCCAGAGTCCCCGGGCCGGTGGAGTTTGGGGGCGAAGGGTCAAGTTGCCTTCTCTCTCTGTCTGCCCTGGTTCTCCTTGCTGTCTGGATGGTGCTGCCCTCCCTGCCCCATGTCTCTGGGGTCCATTTGTCCGTCTTTTTGTTGTTTTTTTATATTGACGCGCTTGGCCCAGTCCCCACCCCCGATTCCCGCACTGCGGTTAATTTATCTGTTAAGAACTCGGCTGCTCTGCTTCTGGCCTCTGCCTCTGCCGTATTCCTAATAAAATGTGGAGGCCCCCCCACCCCGCCCTAGACTCTGCTTTTTCTCTGGGAGGACTCCAGGATGGACAGATGGGTGGAGGCCACGTGGGCACCAGGCTGAGGGACTCCAGGGACCTAGACTTTGCCTCAGGTGCCCTTGTCACCTTAAAAGGTCACTAAGGATTGGGGAAGTGGGGCCTACTTGGGCCTGGAATGGTTCCTGGGGTCAGGGGGATTCATTCCCCTGGGGTAGGGCAGAAGGCTGCCCGTGGGGAGGGTGGCTATGAGCATGCACCCAAACTCCTGTACATACTGAGGGGGATGCTGTGTAGACGGACTTAAGTGTCTGTAGCCTCCTATTGCCAGAAAGCAAAGCACAGCTGGGTCTCAACTGTTGTCACATTCCTTATTTTCTTTTAAGATTTTATTTATTTGAGAGAGCAAGAGCATGAGTGGGGGAAGGGCAGAGGCAGAAGGAGAAGCAGACTCCCTGCTGAGTGGAGAGCCCCAAGACAGTGGGGTTCAATCCAACACCCTGGGATCAGGACCTGAGCCAAAGCCAGACGCTTAACCGACTGAGCCACCCAGGCGCCCCCTATACATCAGATGTCAACCAGGAGTTCCCCTGGCTCTGAAATTCTCACTTCAGGAAGGGCAGGCCAAGAATGAGGCTGTGTGGAAGGGTCTAGGCTTCAAGGAGTAATTTCATGCTCTCCATGTGCCATGAAAAGGCCGTGGGCTGGTGGTGGCCTTCTAGGCCTTGGATTTCCTGTTGACCATGGAGCTGGACATTACCTGAAGGCAAACCAGGGGGCAGCTAGACCACCACACATTGGCCAGACAGCTTGGGCCTGGGAGGGCCTTCTTCCTGCCCGTGTTGCTGGGTGTGGGGTGACCCAGCCTGCACTTAGCCTCTCCTCATGACGTACAGTCTGCAGGTCCCCTGGGGCAGCATGCACTCCATACCCCTGGCCTTGCAGCTGGGATTCTAGATGGTTCGTCATGGGGGTGCGGTCCCTATGGTGGACACATGGTCTGTGTCGGCAGCATAGGCTTGGAGAGCTGAGGTCAGGGGAGCCTGGCGGGCAGAAGAGCTGGGCCCATTCACAGGTTGGTGATACCACTAGCTGCCGCTCCGTGCCCTGGCTAGCCCCAGGAGGGTCGGGGTGGGGAGAGTGTCAGGGCCTTCCTTTCTCCTAACTCCTTCTAGTGGTGTCTCCAGCCCCGGAATGCTCCAGAGAGCGGTAGAAGAAACTCACCCCATTAAAATAAACAGCTACCATGCCACCAACCTCCTGATCCCCAACACCTACCAGAACCTCATTTCAGAGATGAAGACGTCAAGGCTTGGAAGTGTTCAGTGGTTTTCTAAGGCTGAGGAGTGATGGAGCCCTGATGAGGGTGATTTCTTAGCCGGTGTGTAGCTTGCCTTTCTTCCCGCAAGACTTTTCATCTCCTCCTCCCGTTTGGGCCCGTGGATCACTCCTGATGCACAGGGCTTGAGAGCACTAGACAGGGAACTCAACAATCTTGCCATTGAGTCTGATTTCGTGGTAAAGTGGCATCCTTTCTCTGGGTCTTGGTTTTCTGCTGGGAGCCAACCCCGGCAACAATCTGGGCTTCCAGAAGGTGGTGACGGAGTCGGCGATATGAGGAAACTGGACTCGAAGAGTGGTGTGGGGATCTCCTGAAAAGTGTCTTCAGGGTTCTTTATTTAAAGCCTTTTAGTTACAGATCATCTCGAAGGAAGAGGGTGTATGATTAAAGAGATTTGTAAGAGATTACACAGACTTCTTTCAGGTTTCCAATCATAAATTCTCCAAGACATCGGCGCCGTTCAGGTGCCATAAACTTAGGACAGAGCATCCCTAATTGTGGGCAGAAACAGACCCTAGTCCACCGGCAGTCACATCAATTTAGTTTTAGGCAAACAGTTGGTTTTGTCTTATCTTATGTCAACGGAGTGTTTTATCCCCTGGCCGTGCAAGGCAGAGAGTGATCACACAGGCAAAAGGTGAATGGGTGGTTGTGGAAACTTTAAGTAACTACATTTAAACTATTAAGTATATTGGTATTGATAATAGTCTCAATCAAAGTGTATCTATGCAGGTTATAATTATCAACTACTGACTTCCAAAGAGCTATGCACCAAGGCTGACGTGTGTGGGCTTTCCGAAGTTAAGTTATTTTGTATAACTAAGGTAAGCTCATGAGATCAAACTAAAGGCTACAGTTTTCCATTAAACAGTGAGAACAATTGTGCCAGATCAGCACAGCCTGCTGATCATCCAGGTCTGTGTCAAATAGATCTTTAATTAATTTCTTTTGCACCTTGCCCTAGAGACAGGGTCAGTATTGTTACTGTAGGTTGCAGAATGATTACTTAAATCCACAGAAGCCAAGACCGTTGAGGCAAAGGGAGCAAGGAATACAGATAAGAGATATAGAGATATGATTACCAGGAGGAGGATTAAATGGAGCAATGTGCCTTGGATGAGCACTTGCCCAAGTGCACGTCCCAGGGACACAAAGGACATATTGCCCCGGCCCACAAGGTACGTGGCTTTCCAGATTCTTGGCGGGATAAGCGCAGGGGGCTTTTATCCTCATTCACGGGTACCACCACCAAAGTTTCTGGCGGCTTGCAGCACGGCGGGAGGGGCGGATCACGCATGGTCCCTGACAGTTTTCCTTATCTATGAAAAGAAGATTAGAGCTTGGGCCAGACCACCTTTGTCCTTAGCTCTGTGGTTCCTCCTCCGGCTCCTTTAATCTAGCCTCTCTCCTTCCCCTTTCCCTCGGTAGACAGACTGGAAGAAGTTAGCAAGACTTCCGAGAAGGGTCAAATCAGATGTCTTGGTTTTCTCCGAATGCCCGAATCCCATTTTCTCACTTCCATCTTCTGTCTGCAGCCCCTATCCCACTGTCCCTTTGCAGTTCCCAGGCTTGGGTCTTGCCAAGCTGCTAATCTACCTCTTAACCATGATGGCTTATACAAGGGTCACATCCTTCTAACTTTTTATTTCTGGGTTCTTTGAGCACTTTTCTCTGTTTGAACCTGATGTATTACCTCATTTCCTTGTCAGCCCAAAATTGTTTGCCTGCCGGATATTTACCCTCTGTCCTCTCCGGGAAAGACTTTGGCACGGTGGGCTTGTCTCTGGACTCCACCTCTGACAAGCTGAGACCAAATGGCCCATCCACCACGGTTTCTGTCACCCGGGGTCTGGTGGGTCTGCTGTCAGGCTCTGTTGTGCAAATACAGGGTGTCACCTTGCCCCCCCCGGGGGGGGGGGGCAGTGTGGGTGGAGCTAGGTTAACCACGCCTCATTCCTTGCAGCCAACCAGCTCTAGCCCACTGACGGTTCCCAGGTGGGCAGCTCTCGTTCCTAAATCCCCCCATCCCCCCATGTCCAGACCTCTTTGTGTGTGCCCTCCATCTGAAGTACTCCTGAGTGGGTCACGCAAGCAAGTTAAAGACACTCCTGGGTAATCAGTTTCTCCTTGCACAGCAAGGAAAAGTTTGACTTAAAGACTACTTGGCCTTCACTATGAAATGACACTGCTTATCTCCATTGGCGACATCTTGCAGGGTTCAGGTGAACTCACCGTTTTCTCCATGAACATGGGTCATGTTTGTCTTACCGTTGTGAGGGCCCCCTTCTGCTGAATTTTCCAAACAGAGGAAGCCACAACTGCCAGCCTCCCTTCTTCCCCTTCAAATGATATGAAGGTATCAGCAAAAGACTGAAAAGGTTTCAGGTTTCATATCACTGGGCACTCTGCCTTTCACAGGAAATGTCCTAAAATGTTAATGGGTTTTGTCTGGGTTGCCAAGAGTTTTTATTGCTAGATTTTCTACAAATAGTATGGTTTTTTTTTTATCAAAAAAGATTTTTAAAAAGCAGTCATGCTCGAACAGCAAACTGTAGATATACACACCCATTCTTTAATCCTGTGTGAATTAATTCAAACGTACTTCTTTTTTAGAAAAAAAGAATCGTGAGTGTGAAGTAAATAAAGGTGAGCATTTTTATGATCTTGGGCTGGAGAAGAACTTTTAAAAATCTTTTTTTAGGGGTGCCTGGGTAGCTCAGTTGGTTGGGTGACTGCCCTCGGCTCAGGTCATGATCCCAGAGACCCGGGATCGAGTCCCACATCGGGCTTCCTGCTCGGCGGGAAGCCTGCTTCTCCCTCTCTCACTCCCCCTGCTTGTGTTCCCTCTCTGGCTGTGTTTCTCTCTGTCAAATAAATAAAATCTTAAAAAAAAAAAAATCTTTTTTTATAATTACTAAAGACATACAAATTACAAAAGTGCATGTTTTTTACAAGCTTTTTTAAAAGTGCATTTCTTTTTTAAAAAAAGAATTGAAATTGACTAAAGCGTTATAGAAGGAAGAAGCATCTCTTTCATACTCCAGCTCCCAGCCTCACTCTCCAGATATAACCCAAGGTGATCAGTGGGCTAGAGCTGGTTGGCTGCAAGGTAATGTTTTCAAATCATGGTATTTTTTTAATTAATTAATTTTTTAAAGATTTTATTTATTTATCTGATAGGGACACAGCGAGAGAGGGGACACAATCAGAGACAAAGAGTGGGAGAGAGAGAAGCAGGCTCTTCGATGACCAGGGAGCCCAGTACGGGGCTCCATCCCTGGACCCTGGGATCATGACCTGAGCCGAAGACAGATGCTTAACAACTGAGCCACCCAGGCGCCGTTCAAAACATGGGTATTTATTTATTTATTTATTTCACAGAGAGAGAGAGAGGTGGCAAGTAGGCAGAGCAGCAGGCACAGAGAGAGGAGGAAGCAGGCCCCCTGTTGAGCAGAGAGCCCAATGTGGGCCTCAATCCCAGGACCCTGAGATCATGACCTGAGCTGAAGGCAGAGGCTTTAACCCACTGAGCCACCCAGGCACCCTCAAAACATGCTTTGTTTTTTTTTAAAGATCTTTTATTTATTTGACAGAGAGAAACACAGCTAGAGACGGAATACAAGCAGAGGGAGTGAGAGAGGGAGAAGCAGGCT
Source organism: Spilogale gracilis (assembly GCA_004023965.1). NCBI lineage: Eukaryota > Metazoa > Chordata > Mammalia > Carnivora > Mephitidae > Spilogale > Spilogale gracilis. Next base: position 52,267 of record PITA01008247.1, on the reverse strand, counting down.
TTCCCCTGAGCAGGGAGCCGGATGCGGGGCTCGATCCCGGGTCTCCGGGACCATGAACTGAGCCGAAGGCAGTCGCTTAACCATGAACTGAGCCGAAGGCAGTCGCTTAACCAACTGAGCCACCCAGGCGCCCCGCTTATTTAAATATTTTACAGATATTAACAAATTGCATTTCACTAACAATGTATAAGTGAGACTATCTTCTACATCATTCAGTGTTATTAAACTTTTTGTTTAATGTGGCCAACCAATGTGGTCAGAGTAAGTGACCACGTAGCGTCTTGAGGCGCCTGTTAGGGACTTTGACATCTACTTGGAGAGAAATGGGAAGCTGTTAGAGGGTGACAAAGAATGAACCAGAGAGGGCAAATATGGTAGCAGACAAGGAAGGGGGTCTCTTGGGGAACTCCAGTGACAGATGGTGGTGACATGTTCCTGGCTGGGCCACTATAGACAATAAAATTTGCTAATGGAATTGATGTGAAGAAAGGAGAAGAGCCAATGGTTTGGTTGCAATTGGTAGGAAGAAGTTACCATTAAACGATAAAGGGGGAGCTTAAATAGAGCAGACTTGGGGGAGGGAAGATCTGGAGTTAACTGTTGGCCATGTTAAATTTGAGATGTCTATTGGATGCCATCCAATGGAAAATGTAGAGTAAGCAGTTGGTTATAGAAGTCCATAGTTTAGAAAAAAAGCCGGGGCTAGAGATATAAATGAGTACGTCATCAACATATGGATGTTATTCAAAGCCAGGGGCTGGATGAGATCAACAAAGAAGTAAGAAGAGGAAAGGTCTGAGTCCTAAATCCTAGGATCTTTCATTTCTTCAGAGGTAAGAGGACATGAGAGATCAGAGAGGAGACTGAAAAAATAGTACCAAGAAAATGTGGGGTCCTGGAATATAAAAAAAGAAAACATTTCAAGGAAGATTCGTCAGCATCAAGTTTTGCTGATGGATCTGCCAAGAGGGGGATTAAAAATTGTTTCTTCAGTTTAGCAATATAGAAGTCGCTGGTGACCTTTTGAAATCTCTAAGAACTGGAATAGGATTCGCATCAGCGGGAATGACCATGACACAGGAGCCAAAACATTTGAGAAATGAGAGGAAGTAGGGACTGGTAGATGAGCGGGACAGGGAGGCGGGGTGAGCACTGCAGTCCGGGGACAGGAGATTCAAAGCTGAAGGGACTTTAAGGAAGGAGGGTCTGAAAGCAGCGCTGAAGAGCAGGGAGGGCGTCTGTGCGCTTCTGGCCTGGGGACCGGAGAGCTGAGGGAAAGAAGCAGCGTCCTCAGGGCGAGGCGGGAGGCGAGAGGGACTCTTCACAGAGGCTCTGACCTGAGGAGCTTGCTGATGAGGAGCAGTGAGCTCCAGAAGGCCCGGCAGAAGGGCTTCAGGAGATGGGAACAAAGGAGGGAATGTGCAGGGCTGTGAGCATGAGAATGTGAGAGATGAGTGGCCCTCACACGTCAGTGGGAATAACTACAAAGTACTGTGTCCTGTTTATCAACTCACCACAGTCCAATGTATCCTTCCGCACCTTTTGAATTTTGTAGCATGCGGATGGAGAACGTGGTGAAGATGTAGAATGGTCACTGCGGCCAGAGAAGAGGGACTGGGCTGAGACCAAGTCAAGGATTTTCTTTCTTTCTTTTCTTTTTCTTTATCTTTAAAAAAATTAATTAATTAATTAATTAATTATCTAATTATTTAATTATTCATTCATTCATTCATTCATTCATTTATTTGACAGAAAGAAACACAGCCAGTGAGGGAACACATGCAGGGGGAGTGAGAGAGGGAGAAGCAGGCCGCCCATCCAGCAGGGAGCCCAATGCCAGGATCGATCCCAGGACCCTAGGATCATGACCTGAACCAAAATCAGACGCTTAATGACTGAGCCACCCAGGTGCCCCCAAATCAAGGATTTTTCAAATGAGGCCAGAGCCCTGCAGCAGCATAAGAGCGCCAATCTACAGGAAAGTGGAACTCTTGTTGCTGTCACTTTTCTGACCAGGGTGCAGAGGGCTGGTTCTGAGTTGAGGAGGAAGATTGCGGGATTAGTGCAAGGGTGGGTTTTACGGATGAGGGAGCTGAGGTCATCCACCATAGGCTCTGGCTTGAGCAAGAAGAATAATAAATCAAAGCAAACGTCATTGACGTGTGCCAGGCAGTGTTCGAAGTGCTTATCCAGAGTAACTCAGTTTCCCTCACCACAATGTTTTTTATTTTATTATTATTATTTTTTTTTTTAGTAGAGAGACAGCAAGAGAGGGAACACAAGTAGGGGAAGTGGGAGAGGGAGAAACAGGCTTCCCAGTGGAGCAGGGAGCCCTAGGTGTGGCTCGATCCTAGACCCCAGGGATCATGACCTGAGCTGAAGGCAGCCGCTTAATGACTGAGCCACCCAGGCACCCCAGTCACCACAATCTTTTATCCCCACTTTAATATGAGAGCGCAAGGCTCTGAGAGCTCAGGAAAGCTGTCTGAGGTCCAAGCCTAACTGGGGAGGAGTTGGGAGCCAAACAAGGCAGTCGGGCCCATACAGTGGAGGGGTGAAGGGGCAGGGCTGGGGTTTCGGTGCAAGGGGACGAGAAGAGCAAGGAACCCGAGAGCCTGGTGGCGGAGGGACATCCACGGGACACTGAAGTATCCCAAAGCGACATGGACATGGAAGGAGAGGACACCTGGAGACAGAGCTCTGATAACCACAGAGAAAGTTTCCTGCAGGAGAGTGGGTGGGCAGGGAAGAGTCTGAGCAGAGGGCCTCTCCGGCCTACGGTGGCAGAAGCCATCAGGAAAGCAGGTTTCTGTCATTGACTCACGGGGAACAGGGTAGCCCTGGGGGTCTTCTCTCAGGCAGGAGCACTCCAAGGAATGAGTCTAAAATCCCTAATTTAAGTTTGCCACATATTTTCTTTGTTTGCAATTCTTTATCCTGGAAAAAAAAATCTTTTCCTGCAAAACAGCTGGGAAATATATTGCCACCAAGTGGCGCCTCGGCAGCCGTGCCCATCGGAGAGGTTCACAAGCCCGAACTGTCATCTAGTGGAGAGAAGAGGAAATGCAGGGTGCCCTTTCTTCCTTATTTGTCACCAATGCCCCAAATGAGCTGCCCGGCTCCCCACGCCCTCACAGAGTTGTGCAAAGTACAGAGAATATGTACACTTGGACCTCCTCTCTTCTTCCTTCATTTCCTCACCCATCCGCACTGTTGTTTATACCACAAACATTGGCTGGGTTCCTCGTGGCTTGTATGAAGCACTGAGCTAGGCACCAGGGACCCAGAGCGGACTGTGACATGCCCCTTCCCTCGGGACTCACAGTTCCAGTGCTTGATGCAGAACACTCACTGGGTGATCACAGGAGGGCGTGGGGGTGCTGTAATGTGGGGCACCCATGTGCTATGGAGGTGGTAGACGGGGCTCTAACCCAGTCTCCCTGGATGATATCAGGACCCAGACCTGCAGGACCAGTGTGATTGAGTCATGCACAGAGGCTGGGGGTGAGAGTTCTAGGCAGAAAATGTCCACACCAAAGCCTAGCGGTGAGAGACCCAATAGAACATTCAAGCATACAGATGATTTATTATGATTGGAGTGCTGAAAGATGAGAAGACTTTTTTTTTTAAAGATTTTATTTATTTGGCAGAGAGAAACACAGCAAGAGAGGGAACACAGGGAGGGGGAGTGAAAGAGGGAGAAGCAGGCTTCCTGCCGAGCAGGGAGCCCGATGCAGGGCTCGATCCCGGGTCTCCAGGATCATGACCTGAGCCGAAGGCAGTCGCTTAACCAACTGAGCCACTCAGGCGCCCGGGGGGATTTTTTTTTTAAAGATTTTATTTATTTATTTGACAGAGAGAGAGATCACAAATAGGCAGAGAGCAGGCAGAGAAAGAGGGGGAAGCAGGCTCCCCGCCGATCAGAGAGCCCGATGTGGGACTCAATCCCAGGACCCTGAGATTATGACCTGAGCCAAAGGCAGAGGGTTTAACCCACTGAGCCACCCAGGCACCCAAGAGTATTTTTGAGTATACAATGAGAAGAGTGAACTTTCTCCTGACAGCAAAGAGGTGCCATTGAAAAGTCCAGTGCAGGGGCGCCTGGGTGGCTCAGTTGGTTGTGCGACTGCCTTCGGCTCAGGTCATGATCCTGGAGACCCAGGATCGAGTCCCACATCGGGCTCCCTGCTCGGCGGGAAGCCTGCTTCTCCCTCTCTCACTCCCCCTGCTTGTGTTCCCTCTCTGCCTGTGTTTCTCTCTGTCAAATAAATAAAATCTTTAAAAAAAAATAAAAGAAAAGTCCAGTGCTTTCTATCAGGAAGATCCATCTAGAAACACTGTGTGGACACCCACGGCTGGGCACGGAGGCAATAACCCAGGCAAGATTCAGTAGGGCCTGAACCTAGACAGCACTTGTGTTGGAGAGCCATTGACGAGGCTTCCATATGCTCCTTAAGTATGAGGTTCCCAGAGTTCTGTTGGATGCCTTTAGGGTCCATCCAGCTTCTTGTATTTATCTATGGGTTATCCTGTTTTACTGCAGAGTAGTATTGATGCACCAGATAGTTTATCCATTCACCTGGTGAAGGATATTTGGATTGTTCCAGATTTGGGTTTTTATAAATGAAGCTTCTGTGAATGTTCATGTACAGGTTTTTGTGTGACCACACATTCTTATTTTTCTAGGATAAACATCCAGTAGAGCAATTGTTGGGTTGTGTGGTTACTAGGTATTTCATTTTATGAGAAACTACGGGACAGTAGTTTTTTCCAGAAATTGTACCATTTTACTTTACCACTGGCAATGTATGAGGGCTCTACCACTACTTGGTAACGAGTCACATTTCTTTAAAATTTGAGTCATTCTAGTAGGTGTAGAGTTGCCTTTCACTTAAGTTTGCTTGAGTTTGCTTTTGCCTAATATCTAATTACATCCAATTATATTTAACATCTTTTCTTGTGTTTATTTGCCATTTGTGTATCTTCTTGGATGAAGTGTCTGTTCAAAGAGCTGACTCACTTTTATGGTTTTAAAATGTGCCAAATCATCCACATCTCTATCTCTGACTTCCCCTCTGGACTTCAGATGGAGGTGCAAACGCTACAAGATGCTATCTTCACGGAAGTCCCCCACCGCTAAGATCACAACACGTCCAAAGTCAAAACCACCACCCCACAGAAGTCCTGGGCCTCCCCAAGGGAAGCACTACCATTTGCAGCTCTTTACCTTGTGCTAAACGCTGTTTAAGTGCTTTCCATATTTTAATTAACGTCATCTTCACAATAATCAAAGTACTTTAGGTAGTACTTTGTTGTTTTTGTTGTTGTTTTAAGATTTTATTTATTTTGGGACACCTGTGTAGCTCAATTAGTTAAGTGCCTTAGGCTCAGGGCATGATCCCAGGGTCCAGGGATGGAGCCCCAGTCAGGCTCTCCCTCCCTCTGCCACTCCCCCTGCTTGTGCTCTCTCACTTGTTCTCACCATCTCTCTCTCTCTCAAATAAATATATAAACATTTTATGTATTTATTGGTGTGGAGGAGGAGCAGAGGGAGAGGGAAAAGGAGGCACAGAGATATTGAGTAACTCAGCCAAAAGCTTGCACGGCTAGCAAGTGGTGGTAGGGCTCTCCAGACCCCACAGTCACCCTTGATTCTCCTGTCTCTCTCACTTCCCCATGTCTGTTCAATCATTAAAGCCTGTGCATTTGCCTTCTGGATATTTTACTTCCATCATCTTTCCTCCTAACCTTATTAACTACTGCTCTGGTGTCACCATCTTTTCTCTTGTCCAGACCATCATAAGTACCTTTAAAAAAAAATACCCACAACTTTTTATTATAGAAAATTTCAACAATACAAAAAAGCAGAGCCTAGTACAATGAATATGCCCATTGCTACAACCAGCATAAACTCATGACCATTCACTTCATCTGAACAACCCACTCCCTGCTGCCACTTAACTGCATTATTTTGAAGCAAATCTCAGCATATTAATGCATCTATAAATATTTCAGTATTCATCCCTAAAACAACTTTCAATAACAAGCACAATAACAGGGGCACCTGGGTGGCTCAGTGGGTTGGGCGTCTGCCTTCAACTCAGGTCACGATCCCAGGGCCCTGGGATCAACCCCCACATTGGGCTCCCTGCTCAGCAGGGAGTCTACTTCTCCTTCTCCCTCTGCCTGCCACTCCTCCTGCTCATGCTCTCTCTCTCTCTAAAAAAAAAATCACAAGACCATTCTTCATACTACGTATTTCTTTAAATCATTAATCAGTATTTGCATTATTTATCCACTGCTGTGTAACTGAGTGATCTAAAACAATAATGGACATTTATTGCTGCTCAGAGTTTCTGTGGGTTGGAAACCTGAGAGCAGATGAGCTAGGTGGTTCTGGATGTGTCTCTGGAGATGCCAGTCAACTGGAATTTCCGACAGGTCCCGGAAGATCTGCGGCTGGCGAATGGTTGCTGGCATTTTGCAAGGTGCTCTGGCCCTTAGTACAAGGGCTCTCCACAGGGCAGCTTGAATGGCTACAGAACCTTGCCTAGTTTCCCCCAGAGCAAGCAAATCAAGGATCCAAGGAGGAAGAGGAGGAAGCTGCGAAGCTGCTTCATGGCCTAGCCTCATAAGTCACACACACATCTACAATATTCCCAGGGTCACATATGCCAGCCTGCTTCATTGTGAGAGGGAGGAATACTAGAAGGCTAGGTTTTGAGGGGTCGTCTTAGAAACTGGTAACCACAGGTTCAAACTGCCCCAGTTGTCTATCTCCTTTTTATAGTTGGTGTATTCAAATCAGGATTCATGTTTGCATTTTGTTGATATGGCTCATAAATCTTAATCTCTAGGTTCCTTTCCCTCTTGTTTTTTCATTTTGTCTTTTCGTTGCCTTTTTTTTTTAAAAAGAAGCCAGGTTGTTTGTTCTTAGTTTTACATTTACTGGATTTTGCTGCTTACATCCCCATGATGCCATTTAACACAGTCTTCTGATTCATGTCTTTCCTGTAAACTAGTACTTAGATCTAGAACTTAATATTGATTCCTTTTTGGGGGGCGGGGGGTGGGCGGTGTGGGGCGGCAAAAAAGCTTCAACAGTAATGTTGTTGAGTTCCAGCAGGGGGCACATGATGTCAGGTTGTCTCTCAATATGATGTGGCTATGGTCCTGGCTTAGCTTCATTATTTTGTTAGAGGTTTACAAAATGGTGATAAAGTAACCCTATAATTTCACCATCTATTAGCTGGAATATTTCTGCAGATAGAAACTTTCACTCAATTTTTGATTACCTTGAAGCACAGTTAATACAGAAAAGATACATGCTTGTTTCTTTCCCTTTATTAACAAGTACTAGCAACCTTCAAAGGTGACCAGTAAGATATTTTTTTAATTAATTAATTAATTAGTTAGTTAGTTATTTGACAGAGAGAGAGCGCGCACAAGCACAAGTAGGTAGAGAGAGGAGGAAGCAGGCTCCCTGCTGAGCAGAGAGGCCTATGCAGGCCTCAATCCCAGGATCCTGAGATCATGACTTGAGCTGAAGGCAGAGGCTTTAACCCACTGAGACACCCAGGCGCCTGACCAGTAAGATATTTTTTTTTTTTAAACCTAGCCATTTACAAGCATACAGCTGAAAATAGAATATTATACTAAGCAAATGAACCAAAAACATACGCCATTTAAAGAAAAGAGGAAAAAAAAAAAACGACCACTCTCTCCTGTGACAAGGAAACCACAAGCAAAAAGTTAACCAACGTACGGAAATACGACCCGGGCGCAAAAAAAGGAGACGAACCAAAGCAAAAAACCCCACCTTCAATGCATCTCCTGAGTCAAATAATCAACCAAAAGGGTAATTAATGTTAATATCGCTTACCCCGAAATTCCCGCGGTTCGCTTCCGTAGGTACTTGAAGTTTTTCACTAAACGACACACAAGCCTCCCCGAAGCAAGGCCCCCCAAAATTGTAGTAAAACTCGCCACGGAAATCTTTAGTAAAAGGCGAAAGATTTATGGGATATGAAGCGAAACCAGAGGGGGGGCCAGTAAGATATTTTTTAAAAATCATCATGAACATTTGATTTCAATCCATCGCACCTGTAATTTGTATTGATGCTCAAATGATCCCATCTTCAGCCAGGAGGCGCCTCTTCAAGTTAGCCCCTGCGCCCCCGAGTTACCAGCCACCTTTGACTTGTTTACTCTCCGCCAGTCTGGGTGGAGCGTCTTTACCTTTCAAGGGCACCCCACCCCGTCCATCCTCCAGTCATCTGAGATGTAAAAATGCAAATCTGACCACTCCCTTGCTCTAAACCAGTTTCTAAGCACAGAATAGCTGGTCCTGGGGCGCTTGAGTGCCTCAGGTGGGTGAGTGCCTTCAGCTCGGGTCCTGATCTCCAAGTCCAGGGGAGTCTAAGCCACCCAGGCGCCCTCTCCAAAACACCTTCCCCTGAACCCCCAGGCAGGGCTGTCTCGCACTGTCATCTCATGGCCACTGCGCCTATACCTGTGTAAGCACCTAACGTCTCCACGCAGCTCTCCTGCACTGCTCGGCTGTGAAACTGAAAGGCAGTCATTGCCTTACCCATCTTTACTCCCAACATGGAATACTTGGTCTGGTGCCCCCATCTGATCACCTTAGATAGGACAGACTGTCTTTTCCAAGTGCAGAAGTCCTTTCCCTTCTGTCCCCAACCAGTGCCTTCTTCACTGTCATTCAGGCCTGCAGGTCTGCTGGGCATGGCCCAAGCTGCGGTGTCCTCTCCTGTTTCATCTGTATTTGGTGGGCTCGCTGGGGGAGGACGAAAAGGGAGCTCACTCTCCTACTCTAGTTACTAAGATTAGGGATGGGAAGGATTTTGTCCAAACCACCTCACATTTCCTTCTCCACTCCAGCCGGCTGGAGCCCCAGCCAGGATGAAGGGTGGGATGGAAAGGATGACATAGTCAGAAGGCACTAACACAATGTAACACCACCTATGTAGCTTTGGAGACAGTATGCCAGGGTTTTTTGGACACAGATTTGCCGCCACCTGCTCGCGTGACCTGGGAAGTTATCGATCACATGTTAGTACATATAACACCTTCTTAAGCATATCGGGAGTATTCAACAAAACACAGAAAGCACCTTGCCGTGTCTCATTTATTCTACGTATCATGTGGTACCTGGTAGGTGAAGGCAACTTCCCCCAAACAGAAGGGCTTTGTCTTAGTGTCTTTGAGGCTGGACTTCTTCAGTCAGCAAGAGAAAAACGGTTGAGAAGAGAGCTTAAGATACTTTCCAAGTTGAGGAGTGCCTAACGTTAGCTGGGTATGTGGAATCCAAGAGGTCAACTGGGAGTAACCTGAACCAGTCACGGTTAATAGTCAAATCCTAAGAGGAAGCTCTTCCGTTTACAAGAAGCACCACACCTGGAGGGCAAGCATGCTGAAACAGATAACCTGATTGTAATGCAAACTGGTTTATGATCTCATAAACTCTGAAGACAAGGATTCGTATTTTTCACTGATGATTCCTATCACCTAGAATAGAGACTGGCTACAATAGGTGACCAAAAAGACTGGCAGAGGGTACCTGGGTGGCTTAGTGGGTTAAAGCCTCTGCCTTCAGCTCAGGTCATAATCTCAGGGTCCTGGGATAGAGGCCCGCATCGGGCTCTCTGCTCAGCAGGAAGATGCTTCCTCCTCTCTGCCTACTTGTGATCTGTCAAATAAAATCATTAAAAAAAAATTGCAGAACCGGGAGATTACTTATGATGCCTTCCCTATTATGCACCACAAGTTCCAAAGTCTGGCTATCCACTGGGAACAATCACACACGCTGCTACCCCAAAGTGCCTAAAGGTGGGAGGGGGGCGTGGGGGGGGGGAGGACGACAGGAAAAGGCCTTGGGTATCCCTGTTTCTTTCTAGTCACAAGTCTGCTAAGTCTAGATCAGAAACTCAATCCTGGGGGCGCCTGGGTAGCTCAGTCATTAAGCATCTGCCTTTGGCTCAGGTCATGGTCCCAGAGGCCCAGGATCAAGACCCGCATCGGGCTCCCCACTCGGTAGGAGGCCTGCTCTCTCTCTCACTCCCCCTCTGCTTCTGTTCCCTCTCTAGCTGTGTTTCTGTCAAAGTCTTTAAAAAGAAAGAAAGAGGGGCGCCTGGGTGGTTCAGTTGGTTAAGCGACTGCCTTCGGCTCAGGTCATGATCCCGGAGACCCGGGATCAAGTCCCACATCGGGCTCCCTGCTCCGCGGGAAGCCTGCTTCTCCCTCTCTCACTCCCCTTGCTTATGTTCCCTCTCTGGCTGTGTTTCTCTCTGTCAAATAAATAAAATCTTAAAAAAAAAAATAAAAAGAAAAAAAAGAAATAAAGACTCAATCCTGTTCCACTCGCAGGCCCTACTTGTAAGGCAAGTCAGACTGCGCCCAAGACCATGTTCAGCTGTGGCCTTGAATTTAACACACACTTACACCAGAAAAGGTTAAGGAATTTTCTTTCTTTCTTTATTTTTTTTACAAATTAAGACTATGTAGATTTCATATATTTCTGAATCAAAACACCTTTGTCTTCACAGTATGAGTTAGAGAATGCAGCTTGAGCTGAAAACCAAGGAACTAGAAAAGAAAGTGATAATTACAGTGATTACTGTATTAAAAACCTGTTAGGCATTTTCTTTAAAAGTCGTTTTTTAGATCTTGTCATTCTTGGCACTGTTTCTAAAGAAAAACTCCTTTATCCCAAGCAAAAAAGCACAAGAGGTGGAGTTTGGCTTCAAGAGATGTAACTCAGATTCTCAGGCCTTGCAGAGAATCAACAAATGTATGGAGAGTGCTACTGGGCGTTTAATGGGAAGTCCCTTTATTCCAAGTTCTCAAGCCAGAGGCTGCAGGCGGCAGCTACGTCAGAGGGCAACCTCTGCGGAAGACAGCCATCTCTGGCGGCACGCCACTACAGACACACACGCCACTGCAGGCGCACACACCCTGGGAACAGACCGCTTCACGGGATGGCACAGCGACATGGTGCACTGCAAACCAGCAGCCACCGGGTCAAACTGCATGCTGCTTGTGAGCAGGGAGAGCCAGAGGTGGTATCCTACTGGCAATGAGCTTTTGATGGCGCAGTCCTGTTCCACGGGAGCCTTCTCAATAGCCAGAAACACAACTGCTCTCCAGGCTGCCTGCCTTTCTGTGCCAGCGGCCTGTGGCAGCTCCCTGGGAAAGCTCCAGTGATCCCCTTAGTACCGGCCTCCCACACAACCACCAAGCTGCAGGGAATCAGACATCTTGCAGGTTTGGTCACCCATCCCCAGCTGGAAGGCTACAGGTTCTGGGAACAGGTGAAGAGACCAAAAACTAAAGTGCATTTGTAAAATGAACGTTTATCTACCGCCCCATATCTCTGGCCTGACGTTACTGGCATCCAGGCAGGAGAAGACAGAAATGCACTGGGCTGTTATAATGCGGCCTCCCAAGTCATCACAACCCAGTTCTGCTGATCTCAACAAAGACCCGTTCGGTTAGAAGCGTTCCTGCCGCATCACTGCCCCAAGCAGGTCCTCAGCTAGGTTTGTTAGGCAGGATTAGTTTACGATTATTCCCTAGGCTCAACAGTCCCCTTCCCTATCCTTCCTCTCCTGGGATCTTCAATCCAAGCTAGGTGGTTGGAGGCCACGCAACAACTGAAGTGATAAAAAAAAATAGAGGAAGTTCGGGAATTCTATGCTCTCTCTTGCCACATACAACCAGCCTCTTCGTAAATACCTGACAAGAATCAGTTTTTCCTTTGCGCTGAAATCCTCCCGCCCTATGGATGGAAAAACCAGCAGATTCCCTGAAGGTCAGACCAGGGACAGGGAAAGGGAACACGTCAATCCACATTCCTTTTGGGACAGCAAGACAGAAGGGTGTATCTGCCAGACCCGCAGAGGCTTGGGCAACTCAGAGGAAGCAATGCATCCGCCAGAAGAGGCTCTTCATTTTCTTCGTAGGGGTTGACAGCAGCTCAGATGTAACGAGCCTGAGGAACAACAGGACCACCAAGCTCTTCTGCGATGGAAAACACACTCCCAGCCCCACAGGAACTGTGCACAAACAACACAAATGCTGAGGAAAGAGCCAAGGTGGTTCTACCGAACAGTTCAGGTGCACCCGGTGAAGCTTGGGTGGAAAGCGGACTCATGGAGTTTGCTCTGCTGTGGGTCCCACTCTTCCTCACGGTGGCTGGCTGCCCGAGCAGAGGGAGAGGCTAGGGATGGGCTGGACAGAAAAGGGAATGGGGAAGAACCCAGGAATATGAAGCCAAACTCCAAACTATATTCTGCTAATCAGTTTTTGATCAAAAAATTCAAAATAGAGAAAACCACAAAGTACAAAAGCTTTTCTGATGCTTTTCATTATCACAGAAAACACCACCTGCAATGTGTGTGAAGAGGAAATGAGGGGTGGAGGGACAGGAGGTCAAAATGGGAAAGGCTGCATGGTCATGTCATTTCATTTCTTCTCTTTCTTCTTGTCCTAGAAATGGAGAAAAATAACGCAATTAATTTTTGGCATCTGACATTCAAGCTAAAACTCGTGAGTGAGCCAATACCTGGCTGCCTCTGGTTAGGGACTAGAAGGGAACGGGACGATAAGAAGGAAGGAGAAATACTCCCTCGGTGCAGCAGTAATGAATCTTAACCATCTTCCACTGTGGTCCCTCAAGTTGTTGACAGCCCTGATGAGAATAAAGGTTAAGCAGTTGCTCCCACTTCCACCCAAGAGTGCTCCTGGTTTACCCACCACCGCGCAGCCCAAATCCCAACCCAACCCATGAAGGCTCTAGACTGGCAATCTACCCTAAAATAACTACACAAGGCCAAGCCCAACTTTCCATTAGCCCGAGAAGCATAAATCCCAGGCACAAACCAAACCCAGAAATAATCCAGCCCATTCCATTCTAGGTGGAAGCCCCACATAGGAAACAGAGGCAAACTGAGCTGCTTTGGCTGAAACTGCTTGGAGCTTCGTCTAGTTGTGGCACAGGGAAGACCGAGAGCTACCAACCCCACCTCCTCACCAGCTTCCGCCGCCACCACACTGTCTCCTGTTCCCTAAGAAGGTCTGTAAAAAACCATCGTGGTTTCATCTGCTGCCCTACAACACTCACTAACCATACACAGAATACTTCTCTGGAAACAAGACTAACAAATGGATAAAACCAGTCTACTTCTGACACATATTTATAAAAGCCAGTATTAAACAAATCCCCTAGAATATCTTCCCCTGAGTCATAACTATCTTCACAGCCCTTAAATTCTTCATATACTAGATTGTTTCTTGCTACCACTTAAGCCCCTTTCTATTTTGATACTAAACTTAGGGATTTGTTTTGGGTTGGTTTTATTTTTTTTAAGTTTTTTTTTTTTTTTTTTTTTTTTTTTACATTTTTAAGTAATCTCTACACCCAGCATGGGCCTTGAACTTACAACCTTGAGATTAAAAGTCACATGGCCTACCAACTGAGCCAGCCAGGCTCCCCTTGCTTGGACTTTTTTTTTTTTTTTACTTGTTCCTTTTTCATCATGGGCTAAAAGACTTCTAGTTTACCTCTTACTCAGCGGCCTGCCTTACAGCTAACCTGGACCTACACAGTGTGTCAGTTTTCAAATCTGATATCCACACAGATGCTAAGTTCAGGTTCTCTTGCATTCTCTCATCCTCAGAGAGCAGGTGGACTAACCTTCTCATTCATAGCCAGGATCATCATGAGTTTTCTGAAGAGAGTAATGAAATCTAAGAAGAGGTCAACGCAGTGCCTAAAAGAAAAGAACCAGATTACCAACTAGCACATTCCACCTTCCTTTTCCATAGCCCACAGAGGGCAGGGCATAAAAACCTCTCTCCACCCTAGGAGAGAACTTTGCCAACATTCTACCATCCACTAAGTAAAACTCTGATGTTGGAGATCCTTTTCAAATCAACAAAGCCACTGGCACAGGTAAAAGCAAATGTGAGCTTTAGACTCTGCAGGGGACCGTGTCTGAACCCCAGGCTACCATTAACTAGTTAGGGGACTCTGAGAAGATTATTACATTTTCTAAAAGTTACATATGAAAAAGAATATGTACCTTTTTTTCATTATTAAAGGTTTAAAGAACATAAAAATATAGAGTATAAGGGGACAGATCCCTTTCCCTCTCCTCCTATGCCTAGAGATAATCACTATTAGAAGTAAGGATACTCAAATGCATATTATCAGTTCAATTTTTTAAAAAGCTGACATCTTGAGGCTCCTTGGTGGCTCAGTTGGTTAAGCGACTGCCTTCAGCTCAGGTCATGATCCCAGAGACCCGGGATCGAGTCTCACATCGGGCTTCCTAGGAAGCCTGCTTCTCCCTCTCTCACTCCCCCTGCTTGTGTTCCCTCTCTGGCTGTGTTTCTCTCTGTCAAATAAATAAAACCTTAAAAAAAAAAAAAAAAAAAAGCTGACATCTTTCAGGAATTGAAGACGACTCTGCTATTTGGCGCACAGTTCCAAAACCACGGGCATCCTACCATATATGACCCCAGGTCTGGCCATGAAGTTCAGCCAGCACCACCTAGTCCACTCTTACCCCTCCCAACAGCCACAGAAAGGGAGGCGTTAAAGGCCAGTTTTCACTCACCAGATATAATCCTTATCTCCATTTTCAGCCTTTTCAATAATGAGCTGAGTATCAAAAAGGACAAAGCCACACATGACCACCAGCCCCACATACAGGTTTGCCTAAGAGAAGACGAATGAAATGAGGTTACCATGTGGAAGACGGCACAAAGGGGAAAAAACCAGCTGTGCCACTTTTTGGCTCTTGGCTATTTGAAAGTAGAACAAATGCTAACCCTATCGGCATTAACATTCTTGGGAACGGAAGCTTATGGCAAAGACCACATTCCTTCCCTAGGCACAACTCTGCACTGCCAACAAAAGTGAGCATTCTGGAGCATTCTTAGTCTACCTTGCTTTAGGGTGAAGCAAGTATAAGAAGTGCAAGGCAAATGGCTGCTAGAAAGTTATATGCAAAGTCTCACCTGGAAAAGCCAAATGGAGCCAAAGAAAAGGTTCCCCAGGGAAGACAAGAGCATCAGGCTCATGGCTGACATCAAGACACCTGTTAAAGAGATGACAAAAAGCCGTCCTGAGAAAAGCAAAAGCAAAGGAAGACAACCCTATTAAAGGCATTCCTTACTTACCCACCCCCTAAATTAAGACTTTCAATTTCAACCCAACAATCACAAGAAGGGAAAGGGTCTCAGTGTGAATTCTGGCTAAAATGGAGATTCTGTTTTCCAATCCACACTTACCTCCCAGAAAGAGGTAGCTCCGGCGCCTGGCATAGAGGGCACTCAGGGTGAAGCAGGTGAAGATCATTGCTGTGCCCATGAAGGCAGTAGGAAGAATGCTGTGAGAGAAAAACTCCATTAGACTGAAGGTTACAGGTCTGCAAACCTATACTGAGGAGGCATATTTGCAATGAAAAAAAGACATAAGATGCACTAACATAGTTACCTGGGGTTGATGGCAATGCACAGCTCCAGAGCAGGGCCCAGGCCGACTCCTAAAAAACAAAAAGCCCCAGAACACAATATTATCATCAACTCCTAAAGAGGACCCTTATCCAAAAGCTGATCATCGAATGCACAGGCATGCCCATGCTCCTAAAAACCAAAACATGTAATCTAAAATAATTAAATCTCTCCCCTCTATCTGCCTTGTTTTTCAGAGAACATATACTTGATGGAGTTATTTGTTTCTAGACAGAGCTACAAAACTGTTCTCTTAGCTGAAAATGATGGATGGCCCAGGATGAAGACAGATTAGGAAAAAGGAAGCCGGCATGTCAAACATTTTTTGAGCAAAGCTGCAAGGCTGCAATACTCCAAAGAGGAGTAATGTGAGACCATAATGTGCGCCAGATCAGAAATCAGAGTAGAAGGATCAAGAGTAAACCAGTGCCTTGTGGCCAGCAACCTACAGTCATGCAGGACTGACTCCCTTTGCAGAAAAGGCCAGACTGGTTCTGCAGGTGGATGCTTGCCAAGAGGAGGTGCAGTGGCAACCTATTCCAGCCCCACCATTTCCTCTGCTCTTGCTACTCACTCTCCTTCTGCTAATTCCACCCCTTAATGCCTTAAAAACACTAGCTTTCCCTACTTAAAAAAAAAAAAAACTTAATCCCCAAATCCCTTCCTCTCTACTTCAACACTATATAAATTAGACACACTCAAAACAAGTTGTACTAAGTTAAATGCTGCTTTTTAAGTATTTTTACTCTGTAGCTTGAGTCCTGTTTTCCTTAATGATAATTCTAGAAGAGCTGTGCTTGATTTGAAATCTTCTTGAGAATAAGCAACTCTGTTGGGATGGCTCTCAACACATGGCTTTAATTAACTGTCCACAAAGGTGAGAATAAATGGTCACAGGAGTGATAGTGGCCAGTGTGAGTCCAACTAAGTTACAGTTTCAGACCTAGTTGAGTCCCACATCGACCATTAACAAGTTATGCTCCCTAAGCTTTTGAAACTCATTCATTCAAGCACACAAATGGTTATTTTTGGATACCAAAGTAGAAGTCACAGCCACTAGTCCTAAAGAGCAAATCTCTGGGTGGGAAAGATGCATGTCTACGGAATAAGAAAGCAAATACAAGGCAAAATACACTCAAATACAAGACTGATTAGAACAGTGTGCCAGTTGGGGTGAATCAGAATACATACAAATCTGGGGCCTTAGTCTAAAGAGATATTAGATACAGTACCCCCTCCCACTCCGAATTTAGCCCAACTCCTAACATACCTGTAAGGAAAGCAAATCCAGCAAGAAGTCCCAGTCTTTTTTGCTCAGTTTCATGACTATGAGGTGTTGTCATCAGCCAAATCATCAACCCCAGGGAGCCCAAGGCAGAGAGCAGGCCGGCCTGTCAGACCAGAGTCAATAATGAAATACTTGAAAATATCAAACTTATTCTGCAGACCTTACTGGGATCAAATATTCATCTGAACGTCCTAATATTCCCTTCTAATCTGGAGGCCGTGAAAAGGCAGAGGGGGCTAAGGAGAAACTAGAAGCCTTGTAGGACAGAGCTAAGACCATGGTGGACACTAGAGGCTCTTTTGACCCAAGCAGGCCATCAGCCACAACTACCCAAGTTATCGATGAGTCTTGCCCAAGAAAAAGATGAATCAAAGTGACAAGTGCTTGAAGCGCATTCTAATCTGTAGCACAAGTAGAAATGATCCCTTTTTGTTCACTTTAAAACACATATACAAATATACATACCCATACAGAGAAAAACGACTGAGAGAGGGCTATAGACTGAATGTTTATCTCCCCCCAAATTAATGTTTAAATTTTAATGCCCAGTGTGCTGATATTTCGAGGTGTGTATGGTGGGCTCTTTGGAAAGTGATTAGGTCATGAGGGTGGAACCTTACAACAGAGATCCCAGAAAGCTCCCCTACCCCTTCTGTCATGTGAAGACACAGCCAGAGGACGGTCATTCATAGAGAAAGCTGGCCCTCACCACACATTATCTGCTGGTGCCATGATCTTAGACATCCAGCCTCCGAAACTGTGCAAAACATTTGCTATTTAAACAACTCAGTCTATGGTGTTCTTTTTTTTTTTTTTAAAGATTTTATTTATTTGACAGAGAGAAACACAGCCAGAGAGGGAACACAAGCAGGGGGAGTGAGAGGGAGAAGTAGGCTTCCTGCTGAGCAGGGAGCCCGATGTAGGATTCAATCCTGGGTCTTCGGGATCATGACCTGAGCCGAAGGCAGTCGCTTAACCAACTGAGCCACCCAGGCGCCCACCCCTTTTTTTTAAAATATTGACACATCACAGTCTTAGTGTACTTTATTTTTTGCACTCAGGAACACTCGACAGCACTATAGCACTATGCCTGGGGTCCATTTTAAATACTGACATCACCACCAAAATCACAAAAATGCAAAAAATGTAGCACTCCGAAGACCACAAAGATGACTCTAGTTTATAGTATAAGAGTTTGAAGCAGGGCAGTGTGGCGCCTTTGTCCAAACTCAGCTGGAACGTGGTGCCGTGGGCAACTCAAAGTGTTTGCCATGCTGCTTAGGACTGCGAATGTCTGCAAAAGCACTGTGAGTACTGCATTTTAGTGTTATAAATAGATTTTAGAAACCAGGTAAATCATAAATATAGAATCCACGAATAATGAGGATAACCGCATTTTACTACATTGCTTAAAAAACACACACACGTACACACACACACAAAAAACAAAACACCCAGAACCAGAAACCAAAATGGCCACTCTTGCCTAGAAAATGGGAGTATGTTTTAGTCTAAACTCCAGGGATCAAAGTCTTAAACTCTGAGTATCTCGAGTAGTTTTTCACACAACCACTGCCAGGAGATGCCTGCGCACAGGAACAGTTCCCAGTAGGTGCAAATGCCAACATAGACACACTCCCTGTACTTACACTAAAAAGGACACTTGGAAAGGCCAAGTCTTGGTTAGTAAGATCTTCAAACTTTCTGATTATTCGTCAACTGTCCTTTTTGTTCCTACTAGCCAAACTGAAGGTCTCTTTCAACAGAGGAAAAGTGAGTTGCTGAAGGTTTTCACGCAACCATGCAGATGTAAGTGCATCAGTGAATAAAGTAAGTCGGATCCTTAAAGGTCTCAACCCTGCCTCTACTGATAATTGTACAATCAGTGGTCTGTATCTAAGAAGCCCACAGTCATAAGCAAAAAGAGGAAGAAAGGAGGAAAAGATAAAAAGGCTACTGTGCAAACCCCAGCACACATGCCATGCCGCAACTTATAGGCCTGGGGTCTTTCTTATCGGCTGTACACCATACCGTGTCCAGGTTAAGACACAGAGGGCACAGCTGCCAGAAAATTTAAATGGCTCTGCATGTCCATAGTTACCAGCTGGTTCTGGCTGAGTTCAGATCGCAAACTACAGAAAGGATTAAGGAAAGGTACAGGCTTTCACCACCCTGCTGAGCTGGTTTCTACCTACTGAATTTGTGCCACAGCAATCAGGAGAGAAAGTGCTCTTACCTGAAGGAAATGAGTGACCACATGGACATAGGCCCCCGCGGCCGCCACAAACATACAGAGGGCAAAACTGGCATAGACCTTCTTCAGGTGCTGCTGTGTCGAAGGGGTTCTGGGAAAGAATGTTAGTAATGGCCATTATTCTAGGACCAATTTCATTTTAACCTAATAATCATTTCCCTCTCTTCTTCCCAGGGAATATGTGTAAAAGTTATAATTTTAAAAAAATGTTTTGAAAATAGATGAATTGAGAATCTTAAATGCTGGGGAGGAGCCAAAGGTCCCAAATTATGAACAATCAGTACCCAAACTAGAATAACTAAATGGTTTCTCAGTGACTACAGGGCAGCCCTTAGAATCTGGGTGCTTTTATTAGATCCTCTGGATTCTAGCAAAGTTAATATGCTAGTTAATACATACAAAAGTTAATAGACTAGGAAAAGGAACAAGATATGAAAGGAAATGCATTAAGAAACTACAGTCAAGATCAAAACACTTACATGTGGGAAAATTTTAAGAGTGCATCAAAGTTGATCTTCCGATCAAATATGTTCATGATGCCAGAGTCTGTGGCCTCCGCTCTGTAGAATTAAGGATAAAAAGAAGGTTATTTTACAGATACAAGCACATATAAAATAACATAAACAACTTTCTCATGAAAAATAGCAACACACAAATCTGGAAAATTAAAGTTATCTAAAATCCCACTGTCCTAGCACAGCCATTTTCATTATTACACATTTCCTTCTAGGATGCATTTGCAATCATACTCAACCATTTTAAAGGACACAGAAGAAATGAAGCCATCTTCTTCTCCTGAACTATTTTGTTACTAGCATTTGATTTCTATTCTTTCAAAAGGTAACTGTCCCTTTAACTGATAATTTCTTTTTTGAGAAATTACCAGGTAGCAGTTAAATGGACCCAGTCACCAGAATATAAGGTGATATTTATTTTTACTCTATTTGGGGGGCGGGGGCGCTGAGGAAGAAGGAGAGAGAATCTTAAGCGGGCTCCACAATAGGCCTTCATCATGAGATCATGACCTGAGCCAAAATTAAGACTGGAATACTTAAACACGCCTGCAACATAAAGCAATTGTATGTCACTGTATCAAGATGCTAGAGAATTCTCTCAGCAAAGAAAAAAGAACCACAATTAGGGAGGGAGAGATAGAGGAAGGAGCTGTGCCTAGTACTAGGTCTTGAATTTTATTTATTTTTTAAATTTCTAGAAAAGATTTTATTTATTTGACAGAAAGAGAGAAAATGAATAAGCAGGGGGAGCAGCAGAGGGAGAAACAGGCCCCTTGCTGAGCAAGAAGCCTGATGTGGACTCCGGGATCATGACCTGGGACGAAGGTAAAAAAAAAACACTTAACCAACTGAGCCATCCAGACCTCCAGGTCTTGAATTTTAAATATACGCATATAGAAACTTTCCATCTGCAGGTTAAAACTGAACTGAAAGAGATTTACAATTTTAAGGTTTTTTTTGTTTGTTTTTTGTTTGTTTTTTTTAAATTTGATAGAGAGAAACACAGCTAGAGAGGGAACACAAGCAGAGGGACTGAGAGAGGGAGAAGCAGGCTTCCCACTGAGCAGGAAGCCTGATGTGGGGCTCGATCCGGGGTCTCCATGATCATGACCTGAGCCGAAGGCAGTCGCTTAACCAACTGAGCCACCCAGGCGCCCCGGGATTTACAATTTTAAAAAGGGAAAAGTTCCTTCATGAATAAGGAATTTGTGCAGAAAGGATTTTTTTTTTTTACATAATTTCAGAAACTCTCCTACAGAAGAGTATGAATACAAAGAATTCCTATAAACCCTTTACCCAAATTTCCTGTTAATATTTCACTATAGCTGCTTTATCCCCTCTCTATATAACAGTATATACAGACTTTAAAATATTTGCTCCCCAACCATGCAGGCACCCCTAAATACTTGTGTGTACACCTGAAAACCATTATCAAAACCAGGAAAGTAACACTGACACAATACTAATATCTGATCTACAGACTCTATTCAGATCTTGCCAACTGTCCCACTATGTTATGGAAAGGATGTTTTTAACTGCACTGTACCCAGGTTACAAGCCATCAATACCATCAAGTTGGGCTCTTAAATTCTATTCCCTCTTCTACTGCACATGCAATTCTAAATAAACACATTCAATCTACAGAGCTAAAAAAAAAAAAAAATCAAATCAAGAATTTTCACCTTTCCTAAATATCAATCTTCCACAATCATCCAGATTCTTATTAGATCCATAAAGCCATTTCAAATTGACCAAAAATGGGAATGGGGTGGTATTAAAACACAAAGCTAAGTAGTTTGAAAGACAAGCCAACTAGTCATGCCTATCCCAATGGGCACCTAGCCCAATACTCAGCAAAATTAATCTGGGCAATAAAAGTTACAATCCCAAACTGTTACTCCTGAGAAATCCTGGGCCAGTGGAAAGATGCCATTCTTCTAGTTCACACACATCATTACCATCTGTTTCCTGAGGCTCTCTTTCTCTCATGAATGCAACAATTACAATGGCTAACTTGCTCTCTCTTGATTTCCTCTTCCCTTTCTCACCAACATCCTACTCACCTCAATTTTGCTGTTAGTTCTATTCTTAAGGATGGATACAGTGAGAAGCTGCAGAACCTACCCTGCTCACCCCTCTAAGTCACTGCTCACCCCTCTAAGTCACGGGGCTCTGGGCCCTCCTGATCTAGATGGTGCAATTATTGCAGGCTGTTGCAGGACCAACCACAGCCTTTCATAACCATGATGAACTCACATCCTCTAGAGAGCACACTTACAGCATGGCAGAATCCAGCACCTGGAAAGTGTCTTTGTTTAAGGCTTCCATTAACACCCTTAATGACCTCCCTAGATAGAACTTGCAACAGTTCTGAAGCAACATTCAGAGCCAAGTTTCTCAGTATTCACAACAGAAACACTGAAGTACCTCTTGCTTCCAATTCAAGAGTTAAAAAGGGGGGTTGTGTGATGAATGGGCTTCACTGTGTAAATCCTCAAATACCCAGGGGATAGTTAGTCAGAAAGGAGCAACACCCTGTAACCAGACCCCATTGGCGTGGAAACATTGGGAGGGGAATAATGGCAGAAACTCCTCTTTCCCAGTTTGTTCTTTGGCATTTCCCAGGGAGTACTGACTGCTTCTTAAAACTACTGATGGAAAAACCAAAACTATAAAAGGTTGTGAGGACAGAAGGTAGTATCAAATAGCAATTTCTCCATGATTTAGTACTGTCTTGTGGTTTAAAATAAGTAAAAAATGAATTAAATAAAACCAGTTTTCTATTTTTTTAATGTTATTTATTTATTTATTTGACAGAGAGAGAGAGAGAGAGAGAGAGAGAGAGATCACAAGTAGGCAGAGAGGCAGGCAGAGAGAGCAGAGGAAAACAGGCTCCTTGCTGAACAGAGAGCCCAACATGGGCCAGGATCCCAGGACCCTGACATCATGACCTGAGCTGAAGGCAGAGGCTTTAACCCACTGAGCCACCCAGGCACCCAGGGAGAGAAGATTCTAAGCAGGCTCCAAGCTCAGTGTGGAGCCTGATGCAGGGATTGACCCCATGAACCTGAGATCATGACCTGAGCCAAAATCAAGAGTCAGATGCTTAATCTACTGAGCCACCCAGGAGCCCCAAGGCACACAGCAATTACATTTCATAAATGACATAATATGTATAGGACATAAGTTATTTCGGAACTGTTAAAACATGAGGAGGAAAAATTAGGTCTTAGAATCAAGGAAATAGGATAGCTTGCTCTAGGTCTGTTCCTAACAGATAAGAACTAACGTACAGGTAAGTAAAATGTCAAAACGGTTCTTACAAGTTTTGCCAGAGGGACTGACTAAGTTAACCAAGTTTCTATCTTATCCTCCACTACTTATACTCAGAAGCTGCAGAGAAAACGTATCTACATTTCAATGGTCAATATGCAAACTCAGCTGAACAAGATTCAACTGTATTCATAACTCAAAAACAGTAGCACCTGGGTGGCTCAGTTGGTTGAGCATCCAATTCATAATTTGGACTCAGGTCATGATCCTGCGGTCCTGGGATTGAGCCCAACCCCGGAGTCAGCCCTGAGTCATCCTCCGGCTCCCTCCTCAGGGGCTCCCTCCTCAGCAGGAAGCCTGCTTCTCCCTCTGCCTGCTGCTCTTTCTGCTTTTGTGTATGCTCACGCACACTCTCTCCTGTTCTCTCTCTCCCTCTGCCACTCTCCTTGCTTGTGCTCTCTCCCCGCTCTGGCAAATAAAATCTTAAAAAAAAAAAAAAAAAAGACATGACAAGTCTATGCTACGTATATTTTACCACAATAAAGGAAAAAAGTATATTACAAGCTGCTCAAAAGTTATTTAATACAGTAATTCCCCTAACACACATCAGCCCATTAAGAAATCATACCAGCACCAGCCTGTCTCCCCCTAGACACCAACTCATAAAGAAAAAAAAATCTAGGGGCGCCTGGGTGGCTCAGTTGGTTAAGAGACTGCCTTCGGCTCAGGTCATGATCCCGGAGACCCGGGATCGAGCCCCACATCGGGCTCCCTGCTCGGCAGGAAGCCTGCTTCTCCCTCTCTCATTCTCCCTGCTTGTGTTCCCTCTCTAGCTGTGTTTCTCTCTGTCAAATAAATAAAATCTTTAAAAAAAAAAAAAAATCTAGAAATTGCATGCTCTCTCTGCAACGCCCCCCTCCCAGTTCTACACTGAAATGTAACAGGGAGGTGGGATTGATTATTTATTTATAAGATTTATTTATTCAACAGAGAGAGAGACAGCTAGAGAGAGTACACAAGCAGGAGGAGTGAGAGTGTGAGAAGCAGGCCTCCCACCAAGCAGGGATCACTGGGATCAAGACCTGAGCCACCCAGATGCCCCGAGGTGGGATTATTTAGAATACAATGTAGACAGTGCCTCCTAGACTCATGAGAAATTTGTCTTTATCTGAGAAGTAAACGTTCAAGTGTTAATCATAATCAAATTCCTTTAATTTGGTTCAAAACTTCATTCACTGCCTCCATCCTTAGGAGAGTGGAATACCAAACTTGACAGATAATCCCATCAACTAACATCTACGTCTTAGGTCTTATTAAATCTCGTTTTGTAGGCGCCTGGGTGGCTCAGTGGGTTAACAAGCCTCGGCCTTTAGCTCAGGTCATGATTTCAGAGTCCTGGGAGGATCGAGGCCAGCATCGGGGCTCTCTGCTCCGCAGGGAGCCTGCTTCCTCCTCTCTCTCTCTGCCTCTCTGCCTACTTGTGATCTCTGTCAAATAAATAAATAAAATTTAAAAAAAAAATCTCGTTTTGTTCTTGGTATCTTCCCTACCCTTGTCCTAAAATGAGTAATTATTGGGGTGACTGGGTGGCTCAATTGTTAGGCATAGGCCTTCTGCTCCAGTCATGGGATCCAGCCCCATACTGGGCTCCCACTCTGTGGGAGGCCTGCTTCTCCCTCTCCCACTTCCCCTGCTTGTGTTCCCTCTCTCACTGTCGCTCTGTCAAATAAATATATAAAATCTTTAAAAATAAAGTAAGTAATTATCATCAAGGGCCAAGTCTTGAAAACAATAAAAATTCTCTACAATCTTATTTCAATACCTATTAAGTACAGTCCATATGAAACATAGCCAAGTGGCCAAAAGCTATGCAAAACAGAATCACAATTTTTAAAAAACATTTTATTTATTTATTTGACAGAGCGATAGAGAGCAGGCTCCCTGGTGAGCAGGGAGCCCTATGCAGGGCTCAATCCCAGTACCCTGGGATCATGACCTGAGCCAAAGGCTGCCGCTTAACCGAATGAGCCACCAAGACGCCCCAAAACCACCACTAATTTTTTTTAAAAACCCTTGCCTTTGAAAGGTAAAAGCCGGGCACCTAGGTGGCTCAGTCATTAGGCATCTGCCTTAGGCTCAGGTCATGATCCCAGAGTCCCAGGACTGAGCCCCACAGTGGGCTCGCATCGGGCTCCCTGCTTGTGGAAGTTCCCTCTCTATCTGTGTTTCTGTCAAATAAATAAATAAATAAAATATTTTTTTAAAAAGGTAAAAGCCCGCTGATTATCCAGCAGAAGGCCTTACAATTTAACAACAGAACCAGTAAGCCAGGGGCACCTGGGTATCTGGGTCAGTACAGCATCCAACTTGTAAGTTCAAGCCCCACATTGGGCGTGGAGCCTACTTAAAATAAGTATTTTTTAGAAATACAGCAAGTCAAAGAAACACTATTCACACATTTAATTTAAACATTTAGTTTGTAAATTATATGGTTCCTCGTTCCTGTTGTAATTCGACCTTTTTTTTTTTTTTTTAAAGATTTTATTTATTTGACAGAGAGAAACACAGCCAGAGAGGGAACACAAGCAGGGGGAGTGAGAGAGGGAGAAGCAGGCTTCCCGCCGAGCAGGGAGCCCGATGCGGGACTCGATCCCGGATCTCCGGGATCATGACCCAAGCTGAAGGCAGTGGCTCAACCAACTGAGCCACCCAGGCGTCCTAATTCGACCTTTCTGAGTCCTCTTTCCACATTTCCAGAAGGAACCAACTGATACTTGAGAGAAGAAAAATCCCATGTGGTTAAAAAGCTGGGAGTGAGGGCGGGTAGTAGAATTGTATTTTTTCCGTAGTTCTTCCTACTGAATAGCTTTCAGACTCTATATAACCATATATCTAGAATAGTGATTAAGAGCTTGGCTTGCTGCTCTTGAATCCTAACTGATATTTCCTTAGCTGTGTGATACACAGCAAGTTTCTGGCACTTAAACCTCACTGTGCTTTAGTTTCCTCATTTGCATAGAGTAATATATAATAATTTCTACCCCACAGGGTTGAGGATTATGTGAGATAATAAAAATAAAGTGCTTAGAATAGTGCTCATACAGGGGTGCCTGGGTGGCCCAGCCAGTTAAGCATCTGACTCTTGATTTCGGCTCAGGTCACAAGCTCAGGGTCATGGGATCGAGTCCCGTGTCTGGCATGGAATCTGCTGAAGATTCTCTCTCCAGGGCGCCTGGGTGGCTCAGTGGCTTAAGCCTCTGTCTTCCGCTCAGGTCGTAATCTCAGGGTCCTGGGATCGAGTCCCGCATCAGGCTCTCTACTCAGTGGGGAGCCTGCTTCCCCCTCTCTCTCTGCCTATTCGCAATCTAATAAATAAGTAAAAACTC
>PITA01008247.1:0-25914 GCA_004023965.1 Spilogale gracilis | reverse complement strand
TTTTATTTATTTGACAGAGAGAAACACAGCCAGAGAGGGAACACAAGCAAGGGGAGTGAGAGAGGGAGAAGCAAGCTTCCTGCCGAGCAAGGAGCCCAATGTGGGACTCAATCCCGGGTCTCTGGGATCATGACCCGAGCCGAAGGCAGTTGCCCAACCAACTGAGCCACCCAGGGACCCCAACCCTGTAAATTAATTTTTTAAAACATTATTTAACCATTAACTCACAGCCAACTATATCCTGAAGACTTAATATTTACTTAATACATTACAAATAAATAAAATTAAACTGGGGAGAGGGAAGAGTCTAAGAAAATTATAAATGGGAATTTAAAGGAATTTGATAATCTTTTTACTGGCTAAAATTATTTTTGTTTAAATGGCATGCCTCTCTTCGGGCACATTTCACTGTAACTCCTGTCCCACAGGGCCACAAGGCGTTTTGAGAAAGCCTAATAACCACTAAGTGTTAATCCGATGTGGTAGAGCATTTGATGAAGTAAATGGTCATTAACTTGATGCTTTCCTTGTCGTCCCTAGAAGGTAGGTCAGTTTGGTTTCAGAAAGCCAAGAACTGTTTTGACCAGGCCTGGGCGCTGGTGGTCCTAGATTTGAATCCTAGATGTCCCAGTCCCTCCCTTAACTTGGGCCCAAATTCCTGGCTACCTAGATTAGGAAGCTAACACTGGATCTCATCTCTCTAGGGTGCTGCCTCAAAACCAAGCCAGTTACTGGAGATGGAATGCCTATTGCCTTCAATAAATCATTATTTTTTAAAGATTTTATTTATTTATTTGACAGAGAGAGATACAGTGAGGACACACAAGCAGGGGGAATGGGAGAGGGAGAGGCAGGCTTCCCACTGAGCAGACACCCCCGACATGGGACTCGATCCCAGGACCCTGGGATCATGACCTGAGCTGAAGGCAGACACGTAACAACTGAGCCACCCAGGCCCTCCAATGAATTATTTTTTATATTGAACTTTAACACTAATGAATCTCTCTGTAACCACAAGTGTTTGACAGACTGAATCATAGAGAGGCCCCAATGTCCAATAGTCATTTTCCAGTGTAAACCAGTAATCCCTCCCCAATAACAACATGCTTAGCCCAAATGAGAGCAAGCACAGATGAGGATAAACAGCACACCCATTCAATTCTCATCCTTGAAGCTCTTTTTAAGTGTTTTGTAATCCAGTTTATTGTGCTGGAACTTCTCACATATTTGGTTGTAAGCACCTTGAGAGCAGAGCTTGCATCTGATTCAGCTTTCTATCCCCCCACATTTAAGCACAACAAGGAATCGCCAGAGCAAATGCAGATCCCATTATCTAACTAGGAGTACTGCAATCTTAAATCAACACTCCCCAGGGGCGCCTGGGTGGCTCAGTTGGTTAAGCGACTGCCTTCGGCTCAGGTCATGATCCCGGAGACCCGGGATCGAGTCCCACATCGGGATCCCTGCTCGGCGGGAAGCCTGCTTCTCCCTCTCTCGCTCCCCCTGCTTGTGTTCCCTCTCTGCCTATGTTTCTCTCTGTCAAATAAATAAAATCTTTAAAAAAAAAAAAAATCAACACTCCCCAGCTGGCTCAAAGGGAAACCTATCCTGAAGAGTAGTAACACAAGTAGCCTTAAAAGCCAACGTCTAGTCTTTCTCTCGGTGAACACCGTCTCTGGAAAACAAAAAAATGTGTTTAACACAAAAGCTACTTCATGAAGCTTGGTTAGAAACTCCGCGGGGCAGCGGGGGGTGGGGGTGGGGGTGGGTGGTGGTGTAGGGGGGGAGGTTGCCTGGGTGGCCAGTCAGTTAAGTTTGTACCTTCGGCTCAGACTGTGATCTCAAGGTCCTGGGATCGAGTTCCACATCGGGCTCCCTGCCCAGCAAGGTGTCTGCTTCTCCCTCTCCCTCTGCGTTTGTGCACTCTTGCTCTCTCTCAAATAAATAAATCTTAAAACAACAACAACAAAAAAAAAACCCAAAAAACCTCTGGGAGAACAAAACAGGGTGAAGTGGAAGACACTTCTAACAGCTTCTACAGTCAAGTCAAAGTGGCAAAGGAAAATTTAGCAGACAGAACATCAAGAGAATAGTCAGTATTTTCCCAAAGGAGACTAATACCCTTGGGTAGTTTATGAAATAAAGTGAAACTTCAGGCCAGCAGTACCTACTATAAAAGACATTTATATAAAACTTTACAACTTTTAAAGTGCTTTTATACACATTATCTCCTTTGATCTTCATACCAATTCGTAAAGACAGGGCAAAAATGACTAGTCTCACTTTGTACAGAGAAAATGCAAAAAGGCAGTGTTAATAGTGGCAGGAGCACTGGCTCTGGAGTCACAAATCCTGCCATTTTCTACCACATAACTTCAGGAAAATTATTTTACCTAAGGTCATCTAGGCTTCCTTATCTGTACGATAAGGATGATTAAATAACACCAGCTCTACCAAGCTTACTAAATGCCAGTTGAAAAAAAAAAATTCTGGGCGCCTGGGTGGCTCAGTCGTTAAGCAGCTGCCTTCAGTTCAGGTCAAGATCCCAGGGTCCTGGGATGGAGCCCTGCATAGGGCTCCCTGCTCGGTGGAAAGCCTGCTTCTCCCTCTCCCACTCCCCCCTGCTTGTGTTCCCTCCCTTGTGTGTCTCTCTTTCTGTCAAATAAATACAATATTTTAAAAAAAATCTGTGGGATATAGATAAAAATACATAGGGGGATGTAGTCTGTGATACTGTAATAGTGCTGTATGGTGCGATGGTAGTTACACTTACGGTGAGCACAGCATAACGTGCAGTCTTGTTGAATCACTATGTTGTATACCTGAAGTAATGGAACACTGTGTGTCAACTATATCTCAATTAAAAAAAAAAAAGAGGAAGAAAGAGAAGCTGTATGAAATCACTGTACAGTGCTAAGTGGACATTAGTATTGACTTGATCAACACCGCAAAGTTTAGTAGTAGAGCCAAAAGCAGATTATGGACTTTATGACCTCTAATGCCTGTTGCTCTCCCTACTTTTATACCCTACAGTAGATAAGCAAGTTTTCATGAAGGCAGTTCCAGCCAAAGGCCAAGAAAAAATTTAAAAATATTAACACATTCTGATTCCTATTACACGTCTCTGTATTTTTCAACACTTCTGCAATAAGCATAAACTATGCATAACCAGGAAAAAACAGAAATGCTAACTAAATATCTAGAGTAATATTACCTTTCTAGTAGGGAAGGGAGAGATGGGAAGAAGAAGGGTTCACTAAGCCATGTTTCCACAACAAGATGAATAATGGAAGAAGGAAACTCTGAATACAAATTACAGAGAGTGTTTCTCAGGGATTTAACCACTCTGTTCCCACTGGAAAAAAATGGAAGAAAATCTAAGTATCAACATATCCTTGAAGCCAAAACAAAAAATATTAGACAAGAGAAATAAACCACCGAAAAGAGTAAACCTAGTAATTACAGAAGTGTTATCTGCAGAAGCCATAAGAACTTGGTTATGCAACGTGAATAATCTTGCTTGAACTGAATTCCTAAACTACACATTCAACCAAAAGATAAACTAAGTGTCAATAAATAACTAGAAAAGTCTATTCGCCATTAACTTTCAACCTTAAAATCTTGGTCTGTGTTTCAGGCACAGTCAGCTCCTCTACTGAGTTACACATTCACAAGTTAACTATTGCTAGAACAGTCTCAAGTTCAGAGAGGTTTTTGTTATTGTTGTTCCGTCAATGCTGAGGGAGTAGGCAATGCAGTCTGGGCTGGTACTGAGTAACAATTCCACACTTAATACAGAAAAATACCAAAGGCTACTTACTACCAGAGCTCCAACAAGGAGGTCCAAGAAAAAACCACCCAACGCCTTTCCAGCGCGGACCCTGAGAAAGACGCCCACAAGGCTCAGGACCAAGTAAAGCCAAGGCCACTTCACCTGTCCAAAGGTAATCAATCAGACCAGAACGGGGCTGGAAAGACAGGAAGGATCTTCTCACCTCCCGCCTCTGCTTTCGGCTTCCAAGTAGCTAAGGAACTTCGCGTGTCACAGAGGAGTGTGACATCACCCGCCTGGCCGTGACAGGGCAGCCTGCCTGACCAGGCCCTTTGTCGAGTCCTGGCCCTCGCGGCTCACCCATAAGGGACTCAGCCAGGGGGCCTACAGCAGAGAAACAATCAGCCGGGTTAAGCAGGGGTGACCACAAACGCGTGAGGTTTCGCTTTCACTAGCTTCGGAAGGAAAGGGTGGGGGACGCGGCCTGAATTCACGAAATCGAGGCTGTGTCAAAGGGCCCCTGCGCCTACTCTTGGCGGGGGGAGGGGCGGGAGCGGCTCAGAGGGGTAAAAGAAGAAACGCTGAAAGGGAAGAAGGAAGAACAAGGGACTAAGAAGAACCCCTCGCGAGTACTCGCGCGCAGAACAGGCGCCTCGACGCCCCCCAAGACGCAGCGGACCCGCCCCAGCCCCTCCCCCGCTCCGGTACGGTTACGCATGCGCGGTACTAGTTTCCGAGCTTCTCCTCCCCGCGCAGCTTTCCCCAGTCCAGTCGCGAAGCAAGGCCTCATTTACCCTAGATGCAGCCTGTCCGAAAACCGAGACTATTCCCACTCTTGTTCAGACGATAATTGCCAACCCCCTTTCCATTTCTCATTCCCGGCTTACGCAGTCCCAGCTTCAAACGTACGTTATTACCTGCCTCCAGAGAGCCCGCACAGCTCTTCTAACACCGGATGTGCTTCTGACTCTCCCAGAGTCCGCTCTAGATTCTTTACCGAAGCATCTGCCCCTCGAGGGAAGCTCCGCCCCTGCGTTCCACTTAAGGCCAGTCCTCATTGGTCCCTGGCCGCGCCTCTGCCTTCCCATTGGCTTTACTTGCGTAAACAACGGCCGCTTACTTCAGAGCCATTCGCTAATGCCCTTGTCGATTAAGGCCCTGGCCGCCAACCGGCGTCGTAGTAAAAGGTCTCCGCCTCTTCCCTCTTAGGTAGGTAAAACCATGGTCTAAAGCCGCCCCTAGTGGAGAAAGTGAAAAGGGACAGACCCCACCCAAGATACCTGGCGCGTAACCGAGACCCGAGACGCGGGATTGCGCAGCAAAGTTCCGGGATTCCGGTTTTAGGCTTCTCATGGAATGTTAAAGGGGGAAAAAGATTCCGATAACATGTAAAAAAGGGCTCTCACAGGGGCCAATCTACCTTGAATCTCGTGGGGCTTAGGCTTCAGAGCCTAAGGCTCGGCGAATTGTCCAGGAATGCGAGGAGTACATAGCAGGCCCAGTTCTGCTTCGGAAGCACCGACACCCTCTAGCCCAACTGGTGGTCCTGGGGCCGCGTGCGGGGCTGTCGGGCTTCCAGGATCATCTTGCCTGCTTGGTGGAGATAGGCGACAACTTCATAGTCACTTCAGCCTATGGAATGGGGTGGATGGGAGAGGCAACAAGGGCAGAGCTGCCAAGGGTGCCCCGGAAGAAGCTAAACCAAGGGAGATCAAAGAGCTGGAGCTCCGCAAGAGCTTGTCCAGGGCAAGAAGCACCACCCGTGCGAGAACTTACAGTAAGGAGTTGTGAAGCCAATTTAAAAAAGACAGTTCCTACACTATCAATGTTTTAAATTACTTTTTACTAATTTATCTAATAACGCTATAAAAATAGTACAAAATTGACATACAAAGACGCACAAAAAAATGTAGGAAAAAAGAGCTTATAGTGGTTGCCAGATAGTTAAAAATGTTTTTTTGGGTTTTGTTTCGTTTTCTTTTTTCTGAATTGTGTGATGTTTTTTGTTTTGTCAGTATTTTAAAATAGGCAATGATTTCTTTTTTCTCATTATAAATAAATATTGACTGTTATATAATTTCATATTCTATTTCTTAAATACAGCCCCACAATTGTGTGTGTGTGTGTGTGTGTGTGTATATGTATATTTTAAAGATTTTATTTATTTTGACAGAGAGAAACACAATGAGAGAGGGAACACAAGCAGGGGGAGTAGGTCTCCGGGATCATCACCTGAGCCAAAGGCAGTCGCTCAACCAACTGAGCCACCCAGGCGCCCCAGAATCTATCCTTCTAGAGGATAGAACAGTTATCCTTTCAGTAAAGAATACAAACGTGGGGCGCCTGGGTGGCTCAGTTGGTTAAGCAACTGCCTTCAGCTCAGGTTATGATCCTGGAGACCCGGGATGGAGCCCCACATGAGGCTCCCTGCTCAGCGGGAAGCCTGCTTCTCCCTCTCTCACTCTCCCTGCTTCTGTTCCCTCTCTGGCTGTGTTTCTTTCTGTCAAATAAAAAAAAATCTTAAAAAAAAGAATACAAACGTGCAGAGTGTGATTCTCCGTATCCAAACTTAGGTATGTAATAAATATAATTTTACTTTCTACAGTACAACCTAATATTTACTCTGAATCTCATTCCATCAGAGTGGGTGAAAATGTATTATTGTCTTCCTTTGGGTTTCTCTCCCCACCCCACCCTAATGTCTGCCACATTTCTTGGGCTAAGTGCTAACGGCCTATCTGCTTCCTGGTCGTCAAACCATACAAGTTGCTGCAGAGGTTTTTTACCTTTGTACTAATGTAGCAGCTCCATTCCATGCCATAGTTAAGGCACAAGAAAACTTTTGTCATACTAATGTTGAATTCTCTGCCTTGAAGAATAAATTGCAAATGGCTTGCTCTGTATGGTATTGACCAATAGAGGTTATACATTCACTGGTGACAGATTATTCATTCTCTTCTGCCTCGGGTTCTCTCATGAGGTTGCAGTCAGATGTCAGCAGGGGCTGCAGTCATCCAAAGGCTTGACTGGGGCTGGAGGAATTATTTCCAAGGTAGCTCACTCCTATAACTGACAACTGGGTGCTAGCTGTTAGCTTCAAGGCTGAGTTCCTCTGCATATGGGCTCCTCCTTAGGGCTGCTTGAAGGTCCTTATAGCATGAGAGGTGGCTTCTTCTCTTCCAGAGTGAGAAATCCCAGTAATAAGGAGAGCTAGACAGAAACTCTCCTTAAAACTTATCCTCATAAATCACATAACAATTACTTCCTTATAATAACACCCTATTGCCAGGCTCCTGCCCTAGATCCTGTGCCCCAGAGGACCTCAGCTTTAGAGGGCCTTCCTGGAAATATTCTAGGTGTCCCTTATGTGCCTGGGACCAGCCAGGGCCAGTGGGGCTATTAAGCTGAGCCCTTGTCTCCGTTTCTCTCCTTCATGGCATTCTCCAATCCCATGTTGCCTGAGAAACTCTGGAACTCACGTCTATGGGGTCATCCCAAGGCCCCGAGACCAGGTCTCAATTTTAAGGGGGCGTGCTGATGAGCCAACTACTCTTTCTGGCCAGCACAGTATTCCTTTTGGGGAATCAGGTGAGATTGTTTCTAGGATGGTGCTGATAAACCTATTTGTCGTCCCATGGAAGATGAGTTTGGGCCTCTGAGCTACAAACAGAGTTTGTTCCCCAGTCCTTGGACTTGAGTCATGTGAATGGTCCCTGCGTTGACCCTCCCTTTACAGTGTTCTGACTGTGGAATTCCTGGTTCTCCATAGTGCCGGAGGACAGTGGAGTGACAGCAGGCATCTTTCTCTTGTGCATCACCGCATACCACTGCCCCACTATCTAATCCACCCTCGGCACCCAGGGGAGTAACTCCATTCCCCTCCAAAGGCCCTGAGACTCTCATCAGGCAGTCATCTGGCAGCAGCCTCACTTTTCTCCAATATCATTTCGAGGTGCTTTTGATACTGTCACTTCACAGTACCAATAGACCCTTTCCAACTGATGTCCTCTTTTGCTTCAGAATGATGTGGTAATAAAATGCCCTCCCCATGTCAGTTTTAAGTCGTGCCATACTGAGACGTGCACCAACGGTCTAACTCCTTGCTGCACCCGTGGATCTCCCCACATATATCCCCTGGTGGTGGTGGCATAGGGAAGATAGGGATATGGTCAACATTGAAAGAAATCACAGTCTGGGAATGCTGTGATTATAGAATACAAGAGACGACATGGTTGGCGGATGTGTTGTTCTATGTTTCTGGCATAAAATTCTGAATGAAAATTTAATGTGACCGTTCAAAATTCAAAATTTCCTCATATTCTGACTTCCATTTGTCGTCATCATCAACAGAGCACAGTAATAATTTTTGAGAAAAGCAAGGGCAACATGATGAGTGATGTGGTGTCATGAGTGATGATATAGCCAGGAGTAAATAAATAGTATAGAAGAACTACAGAGATAAGAATATCTTTATTGTTTCAGGGGTGCCTGAGTGGCTCAGTTGGTTAAGCCACTGCCTTCGGCTCAGGTCATGATCCTGGAGACCCGGGATCGAGCCCCACATCGGGCTCCCTGCTCGGCGGGAAGCCTGCTTCTCCCTCTCTCAGTCCCTCTGCTTGTGTTCCCTCTCTGGCTGTGTTTCTCTTTGTCAAATAAATAAATAAAATCTTTTTAAAAAAGAATATCTTTATTGTTTCAATATAAAAACCTTCCAAAGAGCATTGCATTTACAGTGTTATTATATCTTCTCCTGGTAGGAGATATGAAATTAGCCAGGAATGACATATTTGACAATAAAAAACATAAAAAACATGGTGGGGTGTGGGGGGTAGGAAGGGTATAATCCCATACTCCTAATCATTAAGCTATATTGCCCCTCATTGTAAAATTGACATGCATTGGTTTTTTTTGTTTTGTTTTTAAGATTTTATTTATTTATTTGACAGAGAGAAACACAGCGAGAGAGGGAACACAAGCAGAAGGAGTGAGAGAGGGAGAAGCAGGCTTCCTGCTGAGCAGGGAGCCCAGTGTGGAGCTCCATCCCGGGTCTCCAGGATCATGACCTGAGCCGAAGGCAGTCGCTTAACCAACTGAGCCACCCAGGCGCCCATTGACATGCATTGTTAATGTGATTTTGTAAAATTGTGTGTGTGTGTTAATTTAATAAAACCTTTGAAGGAAAATGACAGTTTTACCTGGCTTGAAGCACAGGGTGTGTATAAGATGGTGGGGAAGAAGGTGGGAAGATAGCAATAGGTTCTACATTCCAGAAACTGGGGAGGAGACTGTGACAGGGTTAAAGACAGAAAGCAGCCTGAATTCCTCAGCCTAGGGCAAGGATGAAGAGAACAGGAAGAGGGAGCAAGCTGGGAATGACTTGAGGCTCTTGGTCTAAATTCAACCATAGGGGAACCACTGTAGTTTCTCAACAAATGGAGATAAACATGGCTTCCCTGAAGTCATTGTTTTCTGTCTCTCACACCTTTCCTTATCTACTTTTATAACCTCAATACCTCCTTATGATCTCAAATGCACTGACCTTGTTCTGCCCAGTGGTTATGAGAACAAGCAACTCACAGGAATAAAACACATTAAAATCCGCACCATCACTTATAAGTGTGTGAGAATATTTAATATTCTGTTTAAGATTCAGTAGGAGGCTTTTCACTTCCCAGATCTCATTTGCATATCCATTGACACCTGAAGGACAGGAATGAAAAAAATTGAGTTTTCTTTTTTCCAACCTCAGTATTATGGGCAATTATTACTGAAGACTGATAGGAGGAAAAAAATACATAAAAATATAGCTTGCAATATTTTTTCACAAATTGTATTTATTTATTTGACAGAGAGAGAGGTCATGAATAGGCAGAGAGGCAGGCAGAGAAAGAGGGGGAAACAGGCTCCCTGCTGAACAGAGAGCCCAATGCAGGCCTCGATCCCAGGACCCTGAGATCATGACCTGAGCCAAAGGCAGAGGCTTAACCCTCTGAGCCACCCAGGCGCCCAGCTTGCAATATTTTTTAATAACAATTTAGCGCCTTCTAACTTTGGAAAGCAGTGATAATAAAAGAGTATTAGAAGAATGCTTTACTCTTTTCAAAGTAATTTTCCAACTGTTGTTTCACATAATAGCATAATAGTAAGATAATATAGACATTATTAATCCCATTTTACAAATGAGGAAACTGGAACCCAGATTAAGTCAGTTTCCTTAAAGAGCTATCATAGATGCTTCATTCTTGGAAGTAATTAGCTCTTTCCATATCACTGTGGACCTCCAGTATGAGCTTCAGATCAATTACTTCAGTATTTCCCACCCCTGAATGTCCACATTTTTCTATTCTCTTACTGTTTCCAAGCCCCAAACCCTTGGCTAGCCTCTCCATCTGCTTTCCCTGGTCCTACTCCTGTCATGTAATACAGGTACACTTATATAATAATTGCTCACTGCATTAACTCCTATGTTGCTATTCACAACTGATGATCCCAACCTTTTCTTCATCCTTAAGGATATACTTTTTTTTCTTTGCCTTATGGTGATGGTTTTCAAGGTCCTGACATTCTTTGAGCTGCTTCCCTTCAAGAGATGGAGTCCAATTCTCCTCCCCTTTGGTGTGTGCTGGACAGAAGGACTTGCTTTTAACAAATACAATAAAGTATAAATGATGAAGGCCAGAAGGACTAAACCATGAAAAACACCATGGCATCCTCTCTGCTCTCAGATCACTCATGGCCAGCTGCCATGTCAGGAGGAGCACTCAAGCTGCTTGGTAGAAAGGCCCAGATGGTGAGGAACTAAGGTCTTTTGCTGCCAGCTAGCAAGGAACGGAGGCCTCGTGCAGACAGTCCTGGGAGGGAGGCTTCTTCAAAGTGTCAAGACTTCTGAAGATTAGGGCACCTGGATGGCTCAGTGGGTTAAGCCTCTGCCTTCAGCTCAGGTCATGATCTCAGAGTCCTGGGATTGAGGCCCACATCCGGCTCTCTGCTCAGCAGGGAGTCTGCTTTCTCCCCTCTCCCTCTCTCTCTCTCTCTCTCTCTCTCTCTCTCTACCTGCCTCTTCTGCCTACTTGTGATCTCTCTGTCAAATAAATAAATGAAATCTTAAAAAAAAAAAAAAAGACTTCTGAAGATTAGAGCTCCAGGTAGGAGTTTTACTGCAACCTTGGGAGACAGGCTAAGCCAGAAGCAGCCAGCTAAGCCTCTCCCAGATATCTGACTCTGAAACTATAAGATCATAAAGTTTTTTGTTTGCATCAAGCCTCAAAGGTTTGGGTAGTTTGTTCGGCAGACATATATAACCAATACTCTTAGTCAGTCCTCTCCTGATTCCAGCTGACAACTTGAGGGCTTCAGAGCTTGAGTACAGGAGGAGGGTGTTAACAATGAGCATAAAGGGGGAACTAAATGACAAGGAGATTCGTGGAAGAATGAGGCACAGGATCCAATTCGTGTTTTAACACCATTGTTCCAGCTGATTTGTGGCAAATGGATTGTAAGAGAATAAGAGTGGCACCCAAGAAAGGAGAGTTAGGCTATCAGAACAGAACAAGGGACAGAGAATGAGGAGAATGAGAGCTTGTATGGGAGTCAACTAGTGAAGACGAAGACGGAGTGAAGTAAATGGATACTTTCACTGTATGAAGAAGTTTTTTTGTGTGTACGGGGAGGGCAGGGGAAGGAAAAACAACCTGGCTTCTGCCCAAAATAATTTTCTTCGAGGCCCCAATGCCTTCGAACTGCTAAATCCAAAAATCAAATGGCCCTTTTCTAGTCCTTCTCCTTGAAACCACTACTTACTTAGGCTTCCCTGGCACAGCACTACTTGTCTCTCCTTCTCCTTCTCCTTTGCTGCTTCATTTCTTTTTTTTTTAAATAAATAAATAAAATCTTTTTAAAATCATTAGAATTTTATATATGTATTCATACTCTATGGTCAAATTGTTTGGCCTCTTTTTAAAAAAAATTATTTATTTATTTATTTATTTGACAGAAAGAGATCACAAGTAGGCAGAGAGGCAGGCAGAGAGAGGCGGGGAAGCAGGCTCCCCACCGAGCAGAGAGCCCAATGTGGGGCTCAATCCCAGGACCCTGAGATCATGACCGGAGCCGAAGGCAGAGGCTTTAACCCATGGAGCCACCCAGGTGCCCCTGTTTGGCCTCTTTTAACCAGCATAATTATTTGAGATTCAACCATCATTATAGGATTGTAGTTCATTTCTTCTTAGTCTTTTTATTATCCCATTGTATGGATTACCATAATTTGTTTATCCACTCACTTGGCGATGGGCTTTGGGTTTGTTTCCAGTCCTTTGCTATTCCAAGAACTAAGAACATTCGTGTACCAGTCTCTGTGTACCCATGTGTTTCCTTTTCTCTGAGGTAAATATCTAGAAGTAGAATGACATGGTAGCTTATGTATGTTTAACTTTTTAAGAAACGCTAAGCTGTTTTCCAAAGTGGTTTTACCATTTTACACTCCCACCAGTAGTATGTGAGAAGTCAATTTTCTCCACATCATCACCAATACTCAGATCAGACTTTTTAGTTTTAGGTGTATAGTGGTATCTTATTGTGGTCTTAATTTGCATTTCCCTAATGACTAATGATATTGAATATGTTTTCATGTGTTTATTGTCATCCATATATCTTCTTTGGTGAGTGATCTGTTCAAATTTTTTGCCCATTTTTTAAAAAATTGGGCTGTTGGGGCGCCTGGGTGGCTCAGTTGGTTAAGCGACTGCCTTCAGCTCAGGTCATGATCCCGGAGACCCGGGATTGAGTCCCACGTCGGGCTCCCTGCTCGGCAGGAAGCCTGCTTCTCCCTCTCTCACTCCCCTTGCTTGTGTTCCCTCTCTGGCTGTGTTTCTCTCTGTCAAATAAATAAAATCTTAAAAAAAAAATTGGGCTGTTTACTTAATTATTGAGTTTTGAGACTTACATATTCTGGATATAAGTCCTTTGTCAGATATATGATTTGCAATAATTTCTCCTGGCTTGGGCTTGTTTTTACTTCTCTTAACAATGCCTTTCAGGAGTGCCTACCTGCCTCACTCAGTAGAGCATGTGACTTTGATCTCAGGGTTGTGAGTTCAAGTTCCACATTGCACATGGAGCCTATTTAAAATACAAAAACACAAGGGGCACCTGGGTGGCTCAGAGGGTTAAGCCCCTGCCTCCGACTCAGGTTATGATCTCAGGGTCCTGGGATTGAGGACTGCATCAGACTTCTCTGCTCAGCAGAGAACCTGCTTCCTCCTCTCTCTCTCTGCCTCTCTGCCTGCTTGTGATCGCTCTCTCTGTCAAATAAATAAAATACAAAAACACAAACAAAAGCAAAAAAAAAGCCTTTTAAAGAGCATTAGGTTGTTTTTCTTTAAGATTTTATGTATTCATTTCAGAGAGAGAGAGGGAGACAGTACAAGCAGAGGGAGAGGCAGAGGGAGAGGGAGAAGCAGACTCCCCACTGAGCAGGGAGCCAGACATGGGGCTCAATCCCAGGACCTGGAGACCATGACCTGAACTGAAATCAGACACTTAACCAACTGAGCCACTCAGGCCTCAAGGAGCATTAGTTTTTAATTTTGATGAAGTCCAATATGTCAATTCATTCTTTTATAGATTGTGTTTTGAAACTATAGCTAATAAATTAGCCTCTCCCACATCACAGAAAAGGGCGAACTATAGCCTGAAGGAGCAGACTAAAGTGAACAAGACCAAAGACTAAACCAGGCACCAGGGTAGGCATTGGTCAAGGCAGGTGGGGAAGGAGGGAAAGACCCAGTTGTAGACTTTGGGTGGATTTCAGACTAGCAGAGTGATGGATATGGTTAGTTCACATTCATCCAATGTTCCCATGTCCTTCTTGGTGTGCTTTCCTATATGCAGAGGCTGAAAAGCTAAGGATTATATTTCTCAGAAGGCCTTCCAGGCAGTCAGATGTTTTTGGGTGAGATTTAGAAGGCAGAAGTGAGACAAAGGCCATTGTATTGCAACTCTGGCTATTTCTCCTGTCAAGCAAGTTCATGGAGATGTGATATATTTGTATAGCAGTGATTCAGTGATGTCTCCTGCTTTGTAAATATTGGGAGGTGGTTGCATCAGAGTGTAGCGGCAACAACATCCTGATCATCATTTCCAGATCTCTGGATCACACTTGTAGCCACTTGTTCTTAGACCCAGTCATCAGCGGAGACCTCCAGATATATCAGGCTCCCTGACTGTGGCAAAGGAAACAGCTTCCTTGGTGGAGTTTCAGCCTGCAGTGGGTTCCTCTAGAATTTCCAGCTGATTTTGTAAGCACTATGTCCTAATATCCTCACAATAATTGGAGGAATTTTTGTCTCCTGCATTGAACCCTGAGTAAGACAAGCAGACGGATTGTATCTGGAAGGAATGGTAAAGAATAAAGGGACTGCCATTGTGTGGGAAGAATGTGACAACATATGAAGTCATTCATCTGTTCAATGAGCATGGAACAGACATGAAGTGGGTGGTATTGTTAGATACTAGGAATATCTACCCGCCCCAAAGGCACTTACACAATTTGATGATTTCATGGTATGATGATAGAAAAATGTTGGGACACTATGTGCTCAGGACATGTTCTCACTTAAACTTGGAAAGTCATGAAAGAAGTAACCTGTAAGCTTTATTTTAATGGATGAGAGGTACTAGCCATCAAAGAGGGAGGAAAAGAGCATTCTATGTGTAAAAGAGTAAATTATTAAGAAAAACTTCTAAATATCTGTGTTCACATTCCCCTTACCCACCTTTCACATCTTCCCAGGAAAGAAGAGGAGAAAGGAAGTTTGTGTTTCTCAAGACTTTAGAGGAGGGGGCTAGAGATAATGTAGAAATTTCCTCAGTGGGGAGAGTGCAGGTGGACACAGGAATTTGAAAGTGTTTCGAGTAAGGAGATGAAAGAATTTAACCTAAGAGAGATTCTGGGTGTCCCTAGAGATTAAGGATAAGACATCCTCAAGCTTGCCTCTACTTTTCAATCGTTTTTATTCCCTCACCTCTCACAAAAGAATCAGAATGGCCGGGGATTTTAAGGTCGAGGTCAGGTTCAGGACCACGGTCACCATTTACTAGCATACGGCTTTGAACATATTATTTAACTTCATTTGGTCTGTTTATTCATCTATGTAATGAGGATAATGATAATATCCCCCTCCTACAGTGTTGTAAAGATAAAATCAGCTAATGTATGTGAAAAAATACTGTAAATTATAAAGCACTGTAAGAATATCAGTCACTATTATCTAATAGGTTTAACTAAGTCTTCTTGATTCTGTCTCAAGTATATCTCTGTTATAGATTAAATTGTGTCCTTCCTAAATTCATACGTTGAAGCCTAAACCCCAAGGTGACTATATTTGGTGATGGGGACTTTAAGGAGGCAATTAAGGTGGAAGGAGCTCATAAGGGTGGGGCCTAGTGCAATAAGATTGGCATCCTCCTAAGAAGAGATGCTACAACCCTCTTTCTCCAAGTATGAACAGAAGTGAGACCATATAAGCACATAACAAGAAAGTGGCCAGCTACAAGTCAGAAGGAGAGGTCTCACCAGAAACCAAGACTGATGGCACCTTAACCTTGAACTTCTAGCCTCCAGAACTGTAAGAAAATAAGTTTTTGCTGTTTAAGACAGCCAATCTGCAGTATTTTGTTATGGCAACCCAAGCAGGCTAATTAATGTAATCTTTACCTATGACTTTATTTCTCTTCATTTCCCTGCCCTGATTTGGTGCAGGCCCTTCTCTTTTCCATATCCTCTCTATAGACCTTTCTGTCTTCTCAATTCTGATAAAGGAATATTTTCAAAGGGTGTACTGGAGGGGCATCTGGGTGGCTCAGAGGGTTGAGCCTCTGCCTTCGGCTCAGGTCATGATCTCAGGGTCCTGGGATCAAGTCCCACATCGGGCTCTCTTCTAGGCAGGGAGCCTGCTTCCCCTTCTTTCTCTGCCTGCCTCTCTGCCTACTTGTGATCTCTCTCTGTCAAATAAATAAATAAAATCTTTTTTTTTTTTTTTTTAAAGGGCATACTGGAAAACCCTCTAGGATACCGAACTATCTACAGCATAGGACAAACTCCTCAGCGGAGCACAAGAATTCTCTTGAACTTGATTTGGCAGGCCTGTAGAGCTTTGTCTCCTATCCTCCTGCTACACACACATTTCTATGCTTCAGCCTCACTGAAATCCTTACCATTGCTCAGACATCCGTGCTCTTTCACAGTTCTCTATTTTGGCCTATAATTTTTCCTCTTTCCTGAAATGCCCCTTCCTCTCCTGATCACCCCTCCTTCCATCACCTTCTCATCACACTGTCTCAACTTTCCCTCTGGCACATCTGCTTGTCTTTCAGCCCTGGCTCAAATGTCATCTGCTCTCTGAAACTCCCCTTTATAGCTCCACCCTCAGTTCTCTTGGGAAGATTTTGCACATCCCTCTATTCCAACACTTATTACACTGTTTTGTAAATATGTTGAGACTCTTTCCTAGGAGACTGTGAGCACCTGAAAGAAAGAAACCTAGTCATCATTGAATCTC
This sequence comes from Spilogale gracilis, assembly GCA_004023965.1. Lineage (NCBI taxonomy): Eukaryota > Metazoa > Chordata > Mammalia > Carnivora > Mephitidae > Spilogale > Spilogale gracilis. Next base: position 9,585 of record PITA01008247.1, on the reverse strand, counting down.
CGTTCATATTTGTGAAACAAAGGGGGTACTGGATACATATGTTTCAAATAAATAAAAAAATCCACAGTCCAGACAAGACACAGACACAAAATTAAACAACCGAGAGCAGTGGAGGAGCCACAAGTTATGTATCTGGGTATCCTCCATAGCACCTAGCACAGTGTCTTGCATGTAGTAGACTCTCAGTAAATGTTTTTCTCAATGAAAAGTAAAAGTTCTAAATGAAAACTTGAGAAGATAAGAGTCATGATTTAAATCTGGGAGGACTCCAGGATGGGACTTAGAAGCTGGTATCCATCAATGATTCTATCTGATGCCTTCAAACTCAGTCCATATTCCTTCTCCTTGCCTCCTCTGCCTGTCAGCTCTTTTGAAGTCAGGGTCTCTCTTATTCATCTTAATGTCTTGCATTCTTTCTCTGTTTACTAGTATCTAGCCAGATGCTTTGCACAAGATAGACACCTTTGTTTGTTATTTGTTGCATTTTTTTAAAAGATTTTATTTATTTATTTGACAGAGAGAAACACAGTGAGAGAGGGAACACAAGCAGGGGAAGTGAGAGAGGGAGAAGCAGGCTTCCCGCCGAGCAGGGAGCCCGATGTGGAGCTCCATCCCAGCAGGTCTCCAGGATCGTGACCTGAGCCGAAGGCAGTTGCTGAACCAACTGAGCCACCCAGGCGCCCCTGTTGCATTTTTTAAAAGATTTTATTTATTTATCTGACAGAAACACAGCCAGAGAGGGAACACAAGCAGAGGGACTGAGAGAGGGAGAAGCAGGCTTCCTGCCAAGCAGGAAGCCCGATGTAGGGCTCAATCCTGGGTCTCCAGGATCATGACCTGAGCTGAAGGCAGTTGCTTAACCAACTGAGCCACCCAGGAGCCCCAACAGCACAGATTTATTATGTTACAGTTCTAGAGGTTAGATGTCTGAGAATAGGTCCTACAGGGCTAAAATTAAAGTATTAACAGAGCTGTGCTCCTTCCAGAGGCTCTAGGGGAGAATCTATTTTTTTGTCTTTCCCAGTTTCTAGAGGCTGCTGCATTCCTTGGATTACCGACCTGCATCCCTCCAATTTCTGCTTCTGTTGCCGTGTCTCCTCTCATTCTGACCTTTCTGCTTCCCTGGTAGAAGGGCCCTTAGGATTACATTGAGTGCACTCAGATAACCCACAGTAATCTTCCTGTCTCAAAAGCCTTAACTCAGTCACATATGCAAAATCCCTTTTGCCATGTAAAATAACATTCATAGGTTCTGGAGATTATGACGAGGGCATTTTGGGGAACTATTATTATGCTTAGCACAAAGAGCTAAACTGAAGACATGTACAACTAATGTTTGGAGGTGGACATTTCCAGCTGGAACAAAGGGTTCATAAAATACTAGAGCCAAGTAAGATAGGAAAATTAGATTTGAAGGGGCGACGGGGTAGAGATGATATAGTCCTTTGAATACCAGATTAAATTTTGGTTTTATCTCTTATAAAGTTAGAAACTTTGAAGGCACATGAGCAGAGAGTTAACAGTGAAAGCAGTAATCTAGCAGATTCCAGAAGTCCCCAGAGTATATAAATTCTGTGGTCAAGCAAAACCAAAAATAAAAGGTTGGGGACCAAAAGACTACACAAGGGTAAATACTCTGCTGTTTACTGTTATATTGAGTCTCTTCTTTCTGCTGGATGTTCTTTGAAGAACTGTTAAAAAAGTGATCGGTGAGGGTGCCTGGGTGGCTCAGGGGGTTAAAGCCTCTGCCTTCGGCTCAGGTCCTGATCTCAGGGTCCTGGGATCCAGGCCTGCATTGGGCTTCTGGTAGGCAGGGAGCCTGCTTCCGCCTCTCTCTCTGTCTGCCTCTCTGCCTACTTATGATCTCTCTCTCTGTCAAATAAATAAATAAAATCTTTTTAAAAAAGTGGTGAATTAGTTCCCCTTTTGAATTCCCAGTTTTTTGTCTAATAGATGTCTTCAGTATATTATAACTCTTCTGCTTTAGGCTAGTGTACTACAGCAGTTGGGAAAGTATGTGTTTGGGGTGGAGGAGGAGGAAAAGAGGGGATAGATATGAGCTGACTGATTTGTCCAACTGTTTGGAAGGGGATGAGCTTCACAAGAGAGTTTCAGTGGTCTGAAAAGACAGGAAAACTCTTCCACTTTTGGGTTGTAAGCAATAGAAACAATGCAGACTGACTTGCAAAGGAGAATTTGCCAGCTTTAAATGGCATCCAATGATAATGATTTCCAAACTGATAATACCAACCTGGATCTCCAGATTCATTTATATCCAATTGCCAAGTGGCTACCTCTACTTAGATGTCCAGTCAGTAAATCAAACTCATCACAGCCAACATTCTGTTGCTAATCTTCCATTTCTGGCTCTCCCTCAACAACCTTACTCCTCTCTCCATTTCAGTTAGTGAAAACTCCACCCTCCCAGTTGGTCAGGTCAAATAAAAACTTTGAATGTGGAGGGTGAATAAAAGATAATTCCAAAGTGCCAAATAACTCTGTTGGTTCAGCTTTGACCATTTCTGGGGCTCCTGCCTGGTTCAGTCAGTAGAGCATGCAACCCTTGATCTCAGTGTTATGAGTTCACACCCCAAGGTGGGCATGGAGCTTACTTAAATAAATAAAGTTTAGAGATAACTATGTTTGTCTCTATAGACAAAATGTGGCAAGAAAAAAGTTTAAAAAAAAGAATCTGACCATTTCTTTCCACCTGTACAGCTACCCTGGTTCAAACCACCACCATCTTTCCACCTGTATTATCTCACACTGGCCTCCCTGCTGTTCCTCTAAAAAACAACACATAGTATGAGCTTACTGTCTTCTCTGTCTGGATCATTCTTCCCTCAGATATCCACATGGCTTACTCCCTTTGTTTCTTCAGATCTTTATCCAGATCTAAATGTCATCATATTACTGAGGACTTCCCTGACCATCTTATTTAAAATCTTAACCTCTCTTTCACCTCTATTCCTTTTTGGTTTTGTTTTTATTAACACTCATGAACATCTGTATATTTTACTTGTTTAGTTCTAAGTTTAAGTTCTGAAAGGACAAGGTAGATGCCTTTGTTGTTTACAAATGTATCTTCAAAGCCAAAAGCAGTATCTGACATATAATAAGCTTCTCAGTAAAAATTTGTTGAATAGGGGCGCCTGGGTGGCTCAGTTGGTTGGGCGACTGCCTTTGGCTCACGTTGTGATCCTGGAGACCCATGATCGAGTCCCACATCGGGTTCCCTGCCCGGCGGGAAGCCTGCTTCTCCCTCTCTCACTCCCTCTGCTTGTGTTCCCTCTCTGGCTGTGTTTCTCTCTGTCAAATAAATAAAATCTTAAAAAAAAATTTGTTGAATAAGTAAGGAAGAAGTCAAGGCGATAACTTCAGGCATGGTTAGATTCAGGTTTTCAGCATGTTGCTAGAACATCTCTCCCTATCTCTTAGCTTTGCTTTCCCCAGCAGGCTTGAGGTGTGATGTGTGTTGGCATGATGCCAGCAGCTCCAGATTTACATTCTAAAAATCCTGCAGCCCTAATGGAAACAGATTGTCTCTTTTCTGGGTTTGGGTCAAGTGTTAATCCCTAAAACAGTCTCTGAGGGTAGGGAAAGAAAATACTGTGATTTTTCACAGGGCCTAGGTCATAGGGCCCCATGGAAAGGGGGTAACATTCAGCTCCATTTGGACGGAGAACAGAGGATTGATGGTTCCCTAAGAGGAAATGGGGTGCTATTACTTGAAGAAAAGGGTTGGAATCTAGGCTAGCAGAAAAAACAGATGCTCATCACATCAGCAGACCTAGCCCAGAATAGCATTCTTCTTCTGCACCTCCATTTTCACAACCAGCCAGATCAGCCTCTGAACTTTGGTTAGATTTTTCTCCTCCTAAACGCCTTTTCACCTGTCTCTGTCAGTTAAGGTCTTCCTCATCCCTCAGTGCCCAATTCAAATGAGGCCCTTCTAACTCTTAACAGATGTGGTCCCTCTCCCTCTCCTGTTTCTACTTCTCTTGTAGCTCGCTTTACTTACTGTGCCCTATATTCTACATATTTGTATGTTTTACGAGCTCCTTGTGGAAAGGGCATCCATTTCCCGGATGTCCGAGCCAGCGCCTCACACCTTCAGCAACCACGGTGATTCTATTCGCACACGAGCCGCCAGGGCGCGCTAGGTGCCAGGCACGAGGCCGTCGGGGGCGGGAGGCGCTGTGATTGGCAAGTAAGGTCGTCAATCAGGGGCGGGGGCGGGGCGGAACGCTCGGGAGGCCTGTAGGCGGGAGGCGGGCCCCGCATGAATGGGGCGCGCGGCGCGCGGGCTGCAGTCGGCGCTTGGCCAGGGGGGGTGAGCCGGAGTCTCGGCCGGGAGTGGGTGGGAGGAAGCGAAGTGGTGGTGCGGGGGGAGGGAAGGGAAAGAGCGCGAGGGGGCGGGGAGGGGCAGCGCGGGAGCCGAGAGCAGCGAGGCGGCGGGTGTGAGAGAGAGCGGTGGCCGCCGGGTCGGTCGCTTCGGTACCGCTGTCCTCTGCGCTGCCTCCGCCCTCGCCGACCGCCTACGCCTGCGGGACCCCGAGGAGCTCCAAGCGCCCCGGAGGGGGCAGAGGAGTTGGGACTAGAGGAGCCGACACTGAGGGAGGAGCCGGGTCGGAGCGACCGAGTCCAAGGCGCCCGGGCGTGGAGGTGGGGGGCTGAGGCCCCCGAGGGGGCCCCGCCGCGATGGGCAACCTGGAGAGCGCCGAAGGGGGCCCGGGCGAGCCGCCTTCGGTCTCGCTGCTGCCGCCGCCCGGCAAGATGCCGATGCCTGAGCCCTGTGAACTGGAAGAGCGGTTCGCCTTGGTGCTGGTGAGAGCTGAGCCCAGTCCCTTCCCCCTCCTACCATCCCCGAGGTCCCACTGCCCGGGGTAGGACTTTGCCCGGATGCCCCTATCCGGCCCACCCCTTCAGGGGGGCTTCCGATAGACTCAGTGCCTCCTTGGCAACGTCGGAGCAGCCGCCGGCCGCCCGACAACCCCGGCGGGGACCTCCCGACCGCGGCCTTAGCCGCTGGACACTTAGGAGGAGGGGTCCTCAGCCTGGGACCTCCCCAGGATCCACACTTCTTCCTCCTCCCTCCCCCTTCTGCAGCCCTCGCACTTCTCCCCACTTCCCCGACAGCCTTCCCGGGTCTCTAGAATTCTCATTTCTAAGCCTCCTGCCGGTGCCGGGGAACTCAGAAACTTGGGGCCGCCCTAGTCCTCAGCCTAAGTCAGGGTTCTCTGGCTGGGGAGACCGCCTCTCACGTTAACATGGAGGCTTCCCAGGGAGTGGGTCCCACTTCCAGCCCGGACCAGATGTTTGGGGGAGAGATGGAGGAATGAAGAGGGGGCTGGGAGCTCTTGAGGGTGTGGAATAAAGAGTGATGCCATTCTACTTATTTTCAGAATGGCCTGCGGGCATCCTGCAAAGTTATAGTGAATTTGTCTAAAAGGCTGAACATGTGGATAAGCCATCTCGCCAGTGTATTTTTCCAATTGAAACAATACACAAACCATTCCACCTCCTTTTTTTCCCCCTCTTTATGTTAAGCCCTAGTGGCTGGTTTGTTCTTTGCCCGTGCTTCTTTTTAGTCTTTCTATAGGTTCCCAGGAGATATGTATAGATGAATTTTAAGCTGACTTTGGGATTCTCCTTTGGTGTGGGAATTGGGCATTGGTGTCAGTGGCCTGGATCGGGGGATCTGAGCTGGTATCACTGGAGTGGAGCCAGGAAGTGTGTTGGAGGTAAAAAAAGTTTTGGGGAAAGAAAGTGAACGAAGTGATGGAACATTTGCTGGCAGAGGTAAACCTTTGGAAATTTGGGGAAATAGTTCCCTGTTCCTCAAAGAACTCTCCAGAGGGGCAGTGTTAATGCTGCTGTTATTGTTGGTATAGCCTGAAGGGCCCACTTTGCCTTTGCCCATGTGGAGGGAATAGTTGTGGACTTAGCAGGCTTATTGGATTTCATCTGCCTTGGAATAGGGAGATTAGATCTGTTGGCAACAGTGGGACTGTCTAGAGATCCTGGCCTCTCCGATGGAGAGCCTGACATTAGCTCACTGGCACCACAGCCAGCTCAGAGGCATGCGGAGAGAAAGCGATGTTACTGGAACCTCTCTGCCCACCAGCTCCGCAGAGGGCCGGAGGGATCTGGGCCACACATCCCGTGGCCCTCTGCATTTCCCCTGGCCTCCTCAAGGGGATGGGTGAGTCAGTGATTACTAATGTGCTGTGGCCAATTTGGAGGCTGAGGAGGAGAGATTGAGATTTGGTGCCCTTGAGAACAAGAGCTCAACTGTTGGGGAAAAGGGTGGGAGGGAATCTGCACTCCAGTGGGGGTGTAGATCCCCCTCCTGCTGGATGAGTTGGCACAAGGTAGTTACAGAAATTGGAGAGAAAAGGATGGTTTGAGGTGGACTGGGTGGGGGGCTGTCTTAGGTAGGGGCCACCAGGCTGTTGGTTCTGAGAGTTCAGAACCAGAGTTGGTCCTGGCCTCATTGGAGCTTGGTTAACAAGTTTGTTTAGTTAGTTGGCGGACTGATGGCCTACTATCCACAAAATGCATGTGGTGTCCTGATTACTAACCAGAGCACCCAGAGAGCACAGGTCAAGCGGGAGCTGGGACCACCCACTTGCAAGCTATACTTTCTGTATAAAGTTTTGATTTGTTTCCTTTTGGCCTTTGTTTTGGTCTTGTTTCTGTGTGCCTGAGCTGCTGCTGATGGGGGGTTGGGACAGGGCAGGCCAGGGCTAGTTAGCTGTCTTAGGGGAAGAGGGGATTTTACCTCACTTTTCCAACACAGGGAAATCATGCTTTCTTGGGGATTTGAGTTCTTCTCTGGGGGCCCCTTCCTCTGCTTCTGAAACATGCCCTTTTCACTATCCTTTTTTCTACTGTCCTACTGTTTGGGAACAGTACTGGCTATTGGATGGTTGACCCTGGAGCAAGTTCAGATGTATTTCCTTAATAGTCAGGAGAAGTGGAGTGTGCAGTAGAAAAAGCAAGAGCTATCTTAATAGCTGTCTTAACCTCTCTAAGCCTCGTCTATACATTTATAAATTTCCTTACTTAGAAGCTAGGGTAATAATTTCTGTTCTAGTAGGTTTATGAGAATTAGATGAGCCATGTATATGAAGCCCTTGGTCCATTGTAGGTCCTCCATATAGATTAGCTTTTTATCTTGACCGTGTGAGTCAGATAAGCTGCTTCTTTCTTTCTTTCTTTCTTTCTTTCTTTCTTTCTTTCTTTCATTTCATTTCAACATCATTATGATGGATTTGGTTTTTGAAAAAGCTGTTTAGAAGTTTGTTGAGGTGACACACTTTTGCCCTGGCTAAGCATATGGACTTTCAAGTCAAAGTGGGCTCAAATACTGGCCTCTCCAGAGTCTCTAGTTAAAAAAGTGTTTGGCCTTAAACAAGTTGCTTCATCTCTCTGAGTCCCAGTTTCTTATAAATGAAGATAATAACAGTAGTTGCCACATGAAGTTGCAGTGTGGATATAATGAAACTGGAAGTCAAGTACGTAGCAGAGTCTGGCAACTACTATATGCTCAGGAAATGGTAGCTTTTAAATTTGTAGCTCTTAGCAGTGACTCAGATCTGAGATCACTTGTATTCTCAAAAAGGATTTTAAGTTTAGAAATATGATGAAAATATTACCTATCTTGTATAGCTCGTCTCAGGATATGCCTCCTGCTCTCCGATGGAGGGCTTCCCCCAGTTCCAGTGTATCTGTTGAACACCCCCTTCAACCCCAAAAACCACACTGGCTGGAGAAGTTGTATCATGGTGAGTCAAGACCACAGGCTCCCAGCTTTCTGGTGTAGACACATGATCTGACACACAGCTGACGCCCGAGGTTGGAGAGCTCAAGGTCTGAGGCCATGAGGTGATTTGCTCAGGACATTGATCCCAAGAGTCCTAACTTGGCCCAATGCCCTAATCCAAGGTTTTTCCCTACTGCCCTGCTGGGATACTGATCCCCTCATCCCTGGAGGCAGCTGAGGTCCCTGATTGTTCACCTCTGACTGGGATCACTTCTACCATTTTTCCAGTGTGCTGTACAAATAGTAATATTTTCTGGTGTGCCCGGATATGAAAAAGGTTGTGAAGCTGTGTTATGCTGTCTCTCTGGGATCTTTCCTTACCCCTTGTCTGAACAGCAGCTCCTATTCTGTTGAATACTGGGAAGTTTAGGTATGATGCAATTATCATAGCTTCTTTATCAATATCAGAATGAGAAACCTTTTCTGGTCTGATAGAGCCCCCGTCTATGTTTTGGTTCCAACCAAATTACTACCTACCCTCAATTTCTCAGAGCTAGTATCTGGCCAGTACTGGCATTTGCTAAGGATAGAGAAGGGAAGCAGAGGGCTTTAAGGCCTTTGAAAGAATAGCTGTCTGCCTGTGCTGTGTTTGCACCCTCATTTTTCTCTTTGCTCTTTTCTCATGGGCTAAATGGAGTCTAAAGCTTCTGATGCCAGAAAAAGCCCTGGTTATCCCTCAGGAAGAGGTTCTCAGGGTGGGGTTGTATGAAAGAGCCTGTCCCTGCCATGGGTCCTCTGCTCACATTCCCTTGGTGATGACTGATGGCTTTGGGTTTTGCTGTAAGTGTTGGGTTGACGTGGGAGCTAAGCTGGTCTGGGTGCTAGCTGTCTAAGAGGCTTTGAATGCCTCCTGTGACAGAGAAAGGGGCTGGGAAAAACTTGAACTAAATATCAGGTTCCAAATGGCCATGATGGAAATTTTTTCCCAGCCCTGGGGATTGTGGTGAATTAGTTCAGGCTGGGGGATGGAGAGGACCCTTGACAGCAGCTGGTCAGAGGAATCCCCTTGCTCAGAGACCCCACTGAGAAGACCTTAGGCCACCAGAGAGGAGCCTCATTCTCTTGACCTTCCCATATGACCCTGCCTTAGGCTGGGGGAGGTGTGTCAGGGGTGGGGAGGATAGGGCTGATGGAATGGGCTTCTTGTCATTTGGGAATGTTCTCATTGCTCAGAGGGAGTTTCAGCTTTTTTTCCTTTTTCTCTTAAAGTAATACTCATTCCCTAAGAAAAGTATAGGCAATTTAGAAAGAAGAAAAGATTAAAGATTTATATTGAAGAAAAACTTCCATATTTTCTAGTTCCTTTACCAAATGGAGCCAATATGTTTTAAAACCTTTCATATTTTTTTCTCTGCATAAGGTTGTAATATTAGTGTATATATTTTTAATGCTGTTTGGGGCTTATTTTTTTCCCCCTTTGGCTTTGTTATTTTACTTGTTTTTCCAAGCCAGTCATTGTAAACATTTTTAAATGCTTGTACGGTGGTCCCTCAAGTGAATGTACCATTGTGTACTTAACTGTTCTATTGTTGGACATTTAGGTTGTTTGCTTCTGTTTGCCATCATAAACAATGCTGTGATGAACATCTTGGTGTACAAATCCTTTTCAATATTTAGAGTTTTCCTTAGGATAGAAATCCAAAATTGAACCTGCTAGGTTGTAGGATGTAAAGGTTTTAAGGACCTCAATACATATTTCCAAATGCTTTTTTTTTTTTTTTTTTTTTTTTTTTTTTTTTTTTTTTTTTTTTTTTTTT
>PITA01008246.1:16577-86005 GCA_004023965.1 Spilogale gracilis | reverse complement strand
TAGCGATTCGGGGTCTTTTTTGGTTCCATATAAATTTTAGGATTGTTTGTTCTAACGTTTTGAAGAATGTTGGTGGAATTTTGATCGGAATGGCATTGAAAGTATAGATTGCTCTGGGCAGTATAGACATTTTGACAATGTTTATTCTTCCGATCCATGAGCATGGAATGCTCTTCCATCTTTTTGTGTCTTCTTCAATAATGTCAGATCCAACAAATTAAGGGCTTAGTTCCAGGAGACTACCTTCACTTCGGATGCCAATTCCAAGTTTCAAGTTGTCACTTGTATTCCATCTGACTTGCTTATAAACTGGGTTTCTTTCTTTCTTTCTTTCTTTCTTTCTTTCTTTCTTTCTTTCTTTCTTTCTTTCTTTCTTCCTTCCTTCCTTCCTTCCTTCCTTTCTCTCTTTCTTCTTTCTTCTTCTTCTTCTTCTTCTTCTTCTTCTTCTTCTTCTTCTTCTTCTTCTTCTTGTAAGTCTTTTTTTTTTAATTTATTTGAGAGAGAGAGGGAGAGTGAAAACATGAGAGGGGTGAGGGACAGAGGAAGAAGCAGACTCCCCATTGAGCAGGAAGCCCGATGTGGGGCTTGATCCCAGGACTCCAGGATCATGACCTGAGCCAAAGGCAGACAGATGCTTGACTAACTGAGCCACCCAGGTGCCCCTAAACTGGGTTTCTACCGGTCTTTGCTCAGGTTCAATACATTGCCCTGAACAGCTCACAGAACCCATGAAAATACTTATTTACCAGTTTATTTTTAATAAAGAATATAATAGTGGATTCAAATGTGCAGCCAGATGAAGAGAGACATAGGGTGAGGTCTGGATTCTAAGTGCTAGAGGTTCTGTCCCTGTGGAGTGATAGGTTTGCCAGCCCAGAAGCTCCTTGAACCCTGTAGTTCAGGGATATTTACAAAGGCTTCATCATGTAAGCATAATCAATTATTAACTCAACCTCTAACTCTTCTCCCCTCCCCAGAGAACAGGAGCTGGGGCTGAAAGTACCAAAGTTTTAATTATGGCTTGACCTTTCTGGTGACCAGCTCCCATCCTAAAGCTATCCAGGAACCCAACAAAGTTGTTTTCTTTGAATGTAAGATGCTCTTGTCACTCAGGAAATTCCAAGGGGTTTAGGAGCTGTGTGTCAGAAACTAGGGTCAAAGACTCAAGTAATAAAAGAGAAGATGCTCCTAGCACCTTTAGTGATTAGGAAGTTACAAATGTTGTAGGAGCTATTGGCAGGAGCCAAGGACAAAGACCAAAATATGTCTTATATCATGATCTTATATGTTCTGAGATTCTCTGTGCCCCTACATCCCTGCAAGGCTCTACCCCCAGCTTTGTTCCTATTATGTTTCAAATAGCCTATAGAATTTGACCACTTGTATTATATATTTTTTTCTGACAAGCCATGTAGTTGGGACTTCAGTGTACTTGTTGATTGATTAAGGTCATTTATTTCATCATGACACATATGTCCTTGCATTTCAAGACCATGTGTGGATTTAAGCAATCTGGGATTTCTTCAGAAAAGTACAGGTGCAGTTTTATGAAACACAGTTTGATTTATATCTTCCTTGTGCCAATTTGGGCCACTAGCTCTTTTCCTCTCCACACTCTAGTCACACAGGCTTTAAACACTGGCTCTAATAAGACATCTTGTTAAATATGCCTTGCAACAGAGAGGCAATGCACTTTCCCTATTCTTTCATCCTGAAGGAATTCATAATACTGGAGAGTATTGAAACTAGGGAACCAGTAAAATTCTGTGATTAGGGAATAGCAGTTCAAGGTTAAAAGATCAGGTTTTTGTTTGGTTTTGTTTTGAGAAAGAGAGAGAGAGAGATAGAGATAGAAGTGCTCATGTAAGCAGAAGGGGAGAGGCAGAAGGAGGGATAGAGGGTATCTTAAGCAGGCTTCACACAGTGCTGAGCACCATGTGGGGCTCAATCTCATGACCCTGAGATCGTGACCTGAGCTGAAATCAAGAGTCAGACACTTAATTGAATGAGCCACCTAGGTGCCCCAAAAGGGTTAAGTTGTGATTCTGGCTGCACTCCTTCTTGACACTTCCTAACTCTCAGGGTCAGTCTTCTCATCTGTGTAATAGAGATAACAATAGCATCTATCCTGCAGGTTGTGTATTAAATGAGATTAGGAGACAGTAGCACTTGCTATTTAGCACTTGTGGGACAGTAGCACTTGCTGTTACTATGGAAAAATGTAGTAGGGTCTCAGTACTGTATTCCTGTACTGAAATGGGGTCCCTTATTTTATCTCTATCATTTCTACTTCATATGGGGGAATGTTATTGAATTTCAGGAGAACCTATGAAAGGATTGTAATGAAATGATTTACTTCTTTAGTGGCATACATGTTGAAAAAACATTCAAAGTTCATATTTCTTTTTATTCTAAAGAGTAAAGACCAAATAAGGTTGGTCAAGTAGTGAAATCAAGTACACTTAATTATTATTTTGTGAGTTTGTGTAAGTCATCAAGCCTCTCTAGGCTTCAGCATCCTCCTCTGTAAAATAGAGGAGTTAGACCAGATAATTGCATGGTTTCTTTCCACTTAATTAGATTCTATTAAGCACTGCCATTGATATAATAGTAACTAGATGCTATACAGTCATCCTTAATGTACTTGAAGATAGTTATTAACTCAGCCTTAGCCTTTGTTATCAATCATAGGAAAGTTTGGGGAGTCTTTGTTTCTACTGTATGTATTCTTAATCTGTGTAAGGAGGTTTAGAGCCTCAGATGATGGATCTGAGCTATCTGGTAGCTCCATAATAGGGATTATCTTTTACCGAAGGGCACCTTGTCTTCTATGAGTTGTCCTTGGAAAGACATCAGGCCCTGAGTGAGATATAGAGGATCAGAGTCAGGAATCCGGGTCAAATTCAAGAACTGAATTTTTTCCAGTACTGGGAACTTGACTTTATCATTTACCTTTAATTCAGAAGTATAAGTGAACCATTTCCAAGGACAAATTTCTCCAAAGGGCAGAGAGGTATGTTGGTACAAAAGGATCACCAAGATCTATTTGTGAGAAAACTGAAATGAGGACAAAGAGGGTCTGTCAGCAGACAAAGTACTTTTGATTTGTCATTTATGAGATGAGGAGGAAGAGACATGAAGACTTCTTCTACTTATAGCTAGATCATCTAAGATGTTTATGGCAACACCTTAAAAATTTATTTATTTATTTATTTATTTATTTATTTATTTATTATATTTTATATTTTATTTTAATTTTTCAATGTTCCAAGATTCATTGTTTATGTACCACACCCAGTGCTCTATGCAATGCATGTCCCCCTTAATACCCACCACCAGGCTCAGCCATCCCCACACCCCTTCCCCTCCAAAACCTTCAGCTTGTTTCTCAGAGTCCACAGTCTCTCATGGTTTATCTCCCTCTCTGATTTACCTCAATTCACTTTTCCTTTCCTTTTCCTAACATCCTCCATGTTATCCATTATGCTCCACAAGTAAGTGAAACCATATGGTAATTGACTTTCTCTGCTTGACTTATTTTACTCAGCATAATCTCCTCCAGTCCCATCCGTGTTGATACAAAAGTTGGGTAATCATCCTTTCTGATGGCTATGTAATATTCCATTGTATATATGGACCATATCTTCTTTATCTATTTGTCTGTTGAAGGGCATCTTGGCTCTTTCCACAGCTTGGTGGTTTTGGACATTACTGCTATGAACATTGGGATACATATGGCCTTCTTTTCACTACATCTGTATCTTTAGAGTAAATACCCAGTAGTGCAATTGCAGTGTCATAGGGTAGCTCTACTTTTAGTTTTTTGAGGAATCTCCACACTGTTTCCCAAAGTGGCTGCACCAACTTGCATTCCCACCAACAGTGTAAGAGGGTTCCCCTTTCTCTACATCCTCTCCAACACTTGCTGCTTCCTGTCTTGTTAATTTTGGCCATTCTGACTGGTGTAAAGGTGGTATCTCAGTGTGGTTTTGATTTGAATTTCCCTGATGGCTAATGATGATGAACATTTTTTCATGTGTCTGGTAGCCATATGTATGTCCTCTTTGGAGAAGTGCCTGTTCATGTCTCTGCCCATTTTTTGACATGACTATCTGTATTTTGGGTGTTGAGTTTGAGTAGTTCTTTATAGATCTTGGATATCAGCCCTTTGTCTATAGTGTTATTTGTGATTATCTTCTTCCATTTGGTGTGTTGCCTCTTTGTTTTGTTGACTATTTCCTTTGCTGTGCAGAAGCTTTTTATCTTGAGTAGAGAGCCCAGATATGGACCCTACACTCTATGGTCAAATAATCTTTGGCAAAGCAGGAAAAAATATCCAGTGGAAAAAAAGACAGCCTCTTCAATAAACGGTGCAAGGAAAATTGGACAGCAATGTATAGAAGAGTGAAACTCAACCAGATAAATTCAAAATGGATAAAAGACCTCAACGTGAGACAGGAATGCATCAAAATCCTAGAGGAGAACATAGTCAGTAACCTCTTCGACATCAGCCACAGCAACTTCTTTCAAGACAGGTCTCCAAAGGCAAATGAAACAAAAGTGAAAATGAACTTTTGGGACTTCATCATGGTAACATTTTAAAATAACAAAAAATTGGTAACAACTCGAAGGGATTGTTAAATAATTTATGACACCTTATAGGACAGAATAGTCTGTATCAATTAAAAATGATGTTTGCAAAGAATGCTTAAATTTCATGGGAAAATGTGTAAGGTGTAATAGATAATAGTATATATATGATGAAAAATATAAAACATGGATATTAAACATATAAAAATCTTGATAGAAAAGCATATGGAAGACAATGGACCAGAATATTAACAGTGTTTATATCAGGGTGGTAAGATTATGGGTGAGTTTTGTTTTAATAATTATTTTTAACATTTAAAAAGGTAAAATGTATCTTTTACTAAGTTTTCTATGTGAAATATACCCTACCTTCACAGTCAGAATAAAAAAACACAAATTATCTTAAAAAAATACAGAACAGCCCAAATTAGGGTAGTCATATAAAGCTTGGATTATCAGAGAAGGACAAAAAAAAATCACTAGGAAAGTTTTGAGGAAGTCGTTGAATACAAGATCTTGACCTGAATGTCAGATGAAGAGAGTAGGGTCAGCCCCACCAGTGGGATGACTCCATGCAGAAGGCTTGTCCTGCAGTAGAGGGTTGCAGAGGTGTGGTTGCTGGCCTAAAGGGAGCGAGCCCATTACAGAGCCTGTGTTCATGCCTCTTACTCAATCTTGAATAGTTCCTTGTCATGCTTTTGGACTCTCCCTTTGCTCAGGAAACCCCTTCCAGATGCTCACTGGGTTGGTGCTTGCAGGTGGGGTGTGTTTCTCAAATTTCCTGAAAGTGAGCTGGGGGAGACTTAGAATAAACTAAAAAATAGGTGCTAAATGCTCCACAGGGCTTCCTATGTCTCACACAAAAATTCAATTCCTGGGTGCCTGGGTGGCTCAGTTGGTTGGGCAACTGCCTTCAGCTCAGGTCATGATCCCGGAGACCCGGGATCGAGTCCCACATCGGGTTCCCTGCTCGGCAGGAGGCCTGCTTCTCTCTCTCTCACTCCCTCTGCTTGTGTTCCCTCTCTAACTGTGTTTCTCTCTGTCAAATAAATAAATAAAATAAAATAAAAATTCAATTCCTAATATTTATAACTCCTTCCACTGATGTAGATGCTTCCCAAATCCTCCACATAATTCTTGTTGTCTTCTTGACACAGTCTCTCCCCACACTTGGAAAATCTCTCCTCTGTGATTGGCTTTCTTCCTCCTTTAGAATACTCTGTTTGTCTGCCCTTAAATTCCTGCTGAATTTTAAACACCTATTTTCACAGCTCTGATATGTGTGTATGGAGAATAATTCTCATGAGCCCATCATAGAGTAACTGACATTCTTTTTCAGTGACAAGAAAAGCTTGTCTTTAAAAGAAGAGGAAAAGTCTAAAGTCATCAAAACAATGTAATATCCTGTGTGAAATGTTGCAATCATGATGCCTTGTGGTTTGAGTCCCTTGATCATGTGCGCTGAGGGAAATAAGTTGGTGGTGGCTGTGGATGACGGAGAGGCGCTCGGGCTTCGGCAGGTGCACCTTCTGTTCCCCTCACACTCTGGGCTCCTCGGGGAGGAGGGGCTGGAGCCCTAGCCCACCATTAGCACAATGATCCTCAGGCTGCTTCTGGCTCTCAACTTCTTCCCCTCAATTCAAGTAACAGGTAAATATTTTTGATTTCTTTTCTCCTCTAAGTTTTTCTTTTCAAGTCTTCAGTGGACTTGGCTCCTCTTGAATTTCAGACAAATTACAAAATGTGGGCATTTGAAATGTAGTTTTGCTCTATCATGGAAGCCTGTTATTTAGAAACTCACTGAGTCTCAGTCTACAGTATACTATTTTAACAAACATCTTTTGGAATTAATTAAGATTTATTTAGCTATTAATTGATAGCTCCCAGGAAGCTATAAAAATTATGCTTTTTAAAAAACTGTAAGACAACTGCTATAACTAGGTGGGTTCTGAAAGTTCTGGATTTAGACTAGATTCATAGGATTCATACCACCGATCCATTTCTCACGAGCTAAGTTTAGACTAGTATGTGAACTTTCTAAGCCTCAGTTTTCTTTTTTACAGATTGAGGATGGTAATAACCTCATCTCAGGTTCACTGTGGGGATAAAATGAAATAATCAGTGTGAAATGCTTAGTATAGTCAGAGCTTGGCTTGCAAGATCAATGTTAGTTGTAGTCACGACTCTACTCAAATTGAACTGAATGTCTCAAAATGAATTTCGGAGTCATTATAGAAGGTTGCACAATACAAATGTCAATAAATTACTTTCTTTTACAACTGGGTTGTAAAAGATTAAAATCCCTTAAGTTCCCAATGATGATAAGGAGGATATACCCAAATTATAACGGAGCTCCATTTCAGATGAAGAGGCCAAGGGGTACAGATGTGAATTTGTGCAATGATATACAGATATTAGTTATGGGAGTCAGGGTCTGAACCTCCTCATTCTGACTCTTTGGCCTATGCCCTTGACCATGACATTATTCCATCTAACGTGATGTAGTTTATAATTTCATAGCTCCAGATATATCCAGGGTTAAGCCATCTTTGGAAAATCACAATTCCAAACAGAAAGAACTTGTTGCTTTGGTGGGCTGGAGACAGGTATTTGTTTAGTTTGTTCTCAGAGTTAGAAAAGTGTCTCGCTTGGCTCAAGATTTGTACTGATTAATGAACACATTTAAATAGGAATCATTCCATTCTCTTAAGGATACATTGAAAAGCCAGTAGCTTCAGTTTTTTTTTCTCATTTATTTTGAGATTGCATTATTTGCTGTTATTCTTAACATCATGTGCATGGGCTCCAAAGGGTATAATTTCCCAATGAGCACAAGTTAAATAGTTACATATACACCCATATATTTTGTTGCCCTCTGTGCCAGTGAGCATATTTACAAACTGTGTTTATAAAATGTACCTGTTCCGTGAAAGACATGAGCTGGTGAGCTAGGTTATGCCCCAGTATCTATCTGGTGCCAAGCATTTAGAGTTCCCAAATGTATTTCAAAACAATCTTTAAAATTTATCTTAAAGAAGGTCTTTAAACTCTATTGTAAGGGATCTTTAAAATTTATTTTAAAAGATATTTAAAATTTCTTAATTACACAGTAAAATATAGACAGAATAGGCAGAAAGGAAAGAGAAGCTCATTCTCACAGAAACTAAGTATTTGTACACAAAATACTTTCCTGATGTGCTCTGTGGTCATCCATCTGTCATCAATTCACTGAATCTCTTTTGAACATGTTTTTGGGAAGACACAAAGTCTTATATTTTTCCTTTAGAATTTATTGAAAGGGGGTAGCTTAAAAACCCTGTTGAGAATACACACATGTGGGATCTTTGCTTTCTATTTTGAGATACACCTACATTGCGAAGGCCAACACACTCCTGTAACAACTTTTAAGATTTGATGCTGAGTGGCCATCTAATGAAGTAGGAAAAGGTTAGAGAAGGCACTTTTGAAATGCTTCTCTCAGTTAAAAAAAACCCTTATGAGATAAAATAACTACAACCTACAAAAAATGCATGATCCATTCTAATCAGTGGTGCAAACCTGCCATATGTTCTTTGTCTCTCCGTATTTGCCCTTCATGAAGAAATTATAGATAAGGTAAAATTCTCTGGTCACAGTGTAATTGTAATTCCTAGCATTAAGAGAAATTTCTGGTACATCTGTGTTGAGGTGTGTGTGTGTAGGAAGAACAGTATTACATGGTATATTAACTAACTGGAATTTAGATAATTTTTTTTTAAAGAGAGAGAGAAAAAAAGGAAGAACAGTCCTTTTCCCCACTCATTTAAAAATTTAACTCACTGGCTCACAGCATAGCTTAAAATGCTTATTCTATGAAGATTCAGCTTAACCTGATTCTTCATGATTTTAATGATGCTGTAGAAAGATTTTTATGGCTAATTTAAAGAAGTATAATTTAGGGAGCATGAGGAAAACTTCACTTAGACAATTCCTTTCCTAAAGTTACATGTTTCCTACCAGATTTGAGTAATTGTGCAATTGAGATCCACAGACTGAGAAGATTTTGCTGGATTTTCAAATATGAGTCCAGCTTAAAACTGTAGTTCCTTGAAAGGGAACCAATTTATGATGGATGATAGAAGGAGTATGTGTATAATAGATGACATTATTCATAGATTTTTCAGCCAATATTTGTCATTTTTCAGCAAGGCTAATCATCCAGTATGAAGATAAAAATCAGGACAACACCACTTATTTTTCCAGTAGAGGATTTCTTTTCATTTCTCCCCAAACCTCAGCAAATAAACTGTCAAAATGGCTGGTTCGAACATGATTGATTTCTCGAATGCTTTTGCATTTCCCTTGGCACTTCTTTTTCCGAGAGAGGCACAGAAGGCAGGAAGATGGTTTGGTATTTAATAAAAAATCATCAGCAAAGCAAGGTAATTAAAGATTTCAATTTTAGTTCATCAAATGCCCCCTTTGAGGTAGTTGTTCATTATGGCAAGTAATTGACCTCTAATAGGGAAGTGCTGCCATGAGGCTGGGCTTAGGAAAGAGAGAAAGAGATGAGCATTGAAAAGGCGTTGTAATCAGCAGATTGTCTATCTGCTGGATATCCACTGCATGGTAGCCTGTACTTTTTTGACTTAAAAATTCAATTGGGTGTTTTGTCATCTCAAGTAAATTCAATGGATATTGTTTGAGACAGGATATTACTTTCTACTTTTTTTCAAAGGCCACCATCCAGAAAGGACTTTAACAGCAAGGACCATAAAATCAATATCAATATATCAATATCAAGAAATAGAATGAGTCATGTTCACAGATGAATTAGAAAGAGAAATGAATCTGTGATCATAACTCTGAAGCTCTCACATCAAAACCTTTTTTATGGGTGGAGGTGGGGATCTTGTTGTCTCTTCTTAAGACATAGACAGTCATCCCTTTTAATGTCTTCATTCTCTTACCATGATTGGACAAATGGCACATGACTACCATTCAGCTTTTTCCCTGTGTGGATATTTTCCTTCAAGTATTTCCTGTAGGCAGTGTGTTGACATTTACAAAATGAAAATTTTTATGCCACCAATATCCTAGAAGAAAATTCCATTTGCGGTTTATCATCTTTAAAACAATAGCTCTTTTATTAACTAGTGTAGGCATCGATAAGGAAACACGATTGCCAGCTTTCTCGTCTACAAATCAGAAGGCAGGTCATCTTTCAAAGGAGTTATTTTACAGCAGGCCACAGAAAAGGATAAAATCTTTCATTTTCCCCTTTCATCTTGGTTAAATGTTTGCTTGCCTCTTTCTTCAAGAAATTTGTTGCTTATGGAACTTCACAGAGACCAGTACTGTTCTTCTCAGTAGATGGTTTAGCTGAACTTCTGGAAAAAATGACAACTGGCTGGTTTTGTGACTGACTGAAGGGGTCTCTGGTTTTTGAAGCTGTGTTAAAAAAAAAAAAATCTATGACTCTTTTATGGTGATTTCTTGACATGGCATTGTCATCAAAAAATGGTACCCAGAGATTTCAGACTGAGAATTGTTGCATGAGAATAGGTCCCTGAAGCTGGAGGGAAGGTAAAACATGCCCCATGGAAAAGTGGTCGCAAAGTAGGTGTGTAACTTCTTGCTTGCTACCCTCATTTTGATGACTCTGAACATCAGAAGAGATGAGCACTGGATTGTGTCAAGGGCTACTTGGTCATTTGTTAGAAGATCTGAAAAAGAGAGTTTAGATGTCTTTGGCTTTGGTATTTTGATATTAATGTCATAGGCATCTTGACTAAGTCTGTGTGTCACCATGTGGGTTACGTGTGTTTATGTTTTCAGTGCTGGATGAAAACCTGCACTGTGGTGGAGAATTTCTTACTTAACTTTGAGCTGCAACTTTATCTCTGCATCACCATTACCGTCATCTTTTCATTTGTCATCATCTTCATTATCTCTGGGACTCTGGCTGCCAAGGTAACTGTGTTAATAGTTCCTGATGGTGTCATGAATGTCACCCACTCATAGTTCACCCTGACCTCTGATCTAATCGGGGGCCCTTTTCTGCAGTATCTAAGTGAACTTCGTGGCTCACAATTCACCATGTGATGAATTGATAATGGCAGGAATTCCTGTTCATCACCCACTCATTCATACAAGAATCTGCATTATTGACATGTCTTACATTGTAACGGTGACATAGATTCCCTTGTTAGGAATGTAGGTGGTTGTTTGATTTTTTTCCTTTTTTACACTTGCTGAGAAGGTAGAGGGTTGTGCTTTTCATTGTTTAGGAATACCTGACAGATATGAAGCATCAGAACATCACTGTGGCTGTGTCTTCCATGTAACCTGATGACTTTCTTTGGTATTGAACACTACTAATATGGCTACAGAATTTAAGACCATATTTAAGAAAGTTGGGTCCAGGAGGTTCCATTTCTGTTCCACAGACTCTGTCCCATAGAAACTGGTGAGAATGGGCACATGTGAAGAGCAAGTTTCCTTTTACTGAAGCTCTCAGGGAGACTAAAACAGGGTATTACTAGGTTACAGGTCTCTGAAGTACTAGGTTCCTGTTCTGTAAAATTCCTCCTTCTTACACTTTAGTAAGACAAGTCTTCATTTGTGTGCTCATTCGATAGGTATTTATTAACATCTTCTAGGTGCTATTTTAGGTTCTTCTAGGTGCTATTTTAGGTTCTTCTAGGTGCTATTTTAGGTTCAATGAAGTAAAGATGAGAATTGTGAAATCTTCCTAGAATTTTTTTCTTTCAATTTAGCATCATTGTGAATGATTTCTCTGTTTGTAGTAATTTATTTTATGGCAAAGAGTTATAAGCAGCAGCATCCATAGAGACATGTAAAGATGGGTGAGAAATTAAATATCTCTTGAGCTATTGAAAAGGAGGTTGGGTTGCTGGCTCCTGGGAGATGCTAAAGAAAGGTGATTTTGTAATGTTTCCTGGCATGATCTAAGGCTGGACCTCTCTTGCTTATCCAATCAATCTTCTTTCACACCCTAATATAAGATCCTCAAACTGCAGCTTTCTTCACAGTCTCCCCTACCTGTTCTGGATGCTTATGATCTTTCTGATGCTCTAGCTTTCCTGGAATTCCCTCTCTCCCCTTTTCCACCTATACAAATCCTACTCATCTTTCACTTTATGACTATAGTGCAAGATTCACCTCTTTTGAGGCAGCTTTCCCTGGATATTCAGCCCTTATTATGGACTTGTAAGAGGAGTTCCAATGGGAGTATAACTCAATCTAACAACAATTTATTAAATGTCTGTTATATTTTAATCTCTATGGGAGTCTGAAGAAATATAAAAAGAGGAAAAGAAGTATAAGGTCTTATTTAGCACACAAGAACTGCTTGTATAATTAACCAAGTTCTCTCTGTATCCATAGAGTTTTTGATCCAGTTGAGAAGACCATACATGACATGATATTGCAGCAGGGAAACAGATAACTAACTCCTGGTTACTTTCCCTGCTGTTCCATGCCTTAATGACTTTGCATACATTATGCTTGTAATCTGAAATGTCCCCTACACTTGAAGAAGCCTGCTCTGAGATCCTAAATGGCAAAGTGAGGAACTTCATTCCTTCTCAGGGTTCCCAGAATTGTTATTGTGCATTGATGCACCTGTTTTTTCTCCCTAGACTATGAGCTCTTTGCAGGCAGGACCATGTCTTATTCATCATTATAACTTCACCAGTACAGTGAAGATATAACTTATTCCAGCACAGTGTTGGAAGCATTATAGGTGTTCAACAAATATTTGTTGAAGAAGGAAATGAATGAGTTATTACTAAAATGAGGAAGCATAACATCAATATTCTAGTAAGATTAATATGGAATAGTAAGCATTTATGGATGGGACATTAAAGCTAGGTACAACTTGAATGAATAATGTTATTAATAATAATTATGAGCTAACATTTATTTTTTACTTATAATGTTCCAGGCACTGTTCTCCCTGGCTTTCCCTATATTAAACCATGTATTCTTCCCTGAAATCCTATGAAACAGTTGCTGTGATTATCTTATCTCTAAGGTGAGGAAACTGAAGGATGGAGCAAGTAGAGCAACTTGCCTATGGTCACACAGCTAGTAAGTAAGTAAATCCAGACACTTGCTTCAGGATTCATATTCTTACCAATTCCATCTTACTTCAGAATGGAGAAGCAACACAAATAAAGATATTAAACCAGGAATATTGTTCTGTGTTTCTGGCCAGAACTGAATGTGTGGAAATGTGGAAAGGTAGGGTAGAATCAGGTCAAACCCAGGACCGATCACTGATACCCCAAATTTGGACTACATTTTCAAGGCATTGTGATGCAACTGGAAGATTTGGAAGCAGGATGGTCTAGAATGTATAGAGACTAATGGCAAGGAGCTCATGTTATAACACTCTGCCAGGAGAAGGGGTAGTAGATTAGAATTTGGGTAGCAAAGGTGGGAACAGCAAGAAGTGACTATTCTGAGGGATGCTTGAAAAGTAGAAATTCCAGGATGTAATGCCTCCTTTGTGAAAGAAGGGGAGGGATCAAGAGTGATGTCAAGATTTTTGGCTTCATAGAGGAATGGTGGTATCACCACCTGCAATCAAGATGTTATGCAACTGAATTTTGGGGCAAAATACTGTTTAGTTTTAGAAACATTGAGATTGAAGTAAAGGCTTGAAATGGAAGAAAAGTGTCCAGTACAAACTTGAAGCTATGGGAGCTGGGTAAAGAGAAAATACCTAGGAATTCTCACCTTTGGAGAAAAGCTGATGTCCTGGGAATGGATGGCAGTAGAAAGGAGAGAGTTGAACTGAATCTGGAAAATTGCTCTGGTTAGGAGACCGCTAAAGAGGATGATCAAGCGGTGGAGGAGACTGAGAATGTGTTTGGAGAGGTAAGAGGAGAAGGAGGCTTGACAGAACATCACTAAAGCCAAAGGAGGAAAGAATCTAAAAAAGAGACAGTGCTTAATGGCATTAATGGCATTAATTATATAAGGGAATAAGTGAGAAGGCCATTGGTTTTGGACAAAAGGAGGCAAGTTGGGACTTTTGAGTTTAGACAGAATGGTGGGGAAGGAAGATAAGACTTCAAAATCTCAAGAAAAAGTGGAGGGGAACAAAATAGAGATAGTAGAAAGAGAGGAAATTTCTTGGTAAAGTGAAGACCATTGGAAACTGCTATCATCTATAATGTTCATCATTTCTTCTATATGGTAGGTATGTAATAAATGTTTGGATGGGAGTATTCGAGAGAGGAGGTCAAAACTCTAAGAAGAATGGGGAGGGAGAGAAGAGATTTATAGGGACAGAGATATAATGTTAGGATGGAGCAGGGGTAGATGCATGATTGCATGCGGGCATACCTGATATTAAAAACTTTTATTCAAAAAAATATCTATTTCATTCCCTCAGAACAGGCTTTACTGTTAAAACTATATCAACAAGGGCCCCCGGATAATACATACCTTGACTCTGAAGATAGCCCATCTCATTTTAAATTTGTTTGAGCCTTCAAAAATGTACAATATGGCTTGACTTGGCCTCAGCTCATGGCTGAAATAAGAGGGTCACAGGTTTAGATCAGTCCTGCCCAACAACGTGGGCAGGGCTCCAGTTTCGAGTCAGGAAAGTTAATCTCAACATCTCCCTGTGTTTCTTGGACAAAGGATGTAGCTGCTTGCCCTTGGCTTTGGAGAGGCCATGTCTGTTTTTCTACCCCCCGTTTATTATTTTTTTCAAACTTAAAATCTAAATCCACTGATTTCTCAAGGAAGGGGGGATGTGATTAGGAGTTTTAGTCTGTTGAAATGTGACAAATCTTTGCTAGGTCTTCCTTTCCTTGTCTGATATGTGAGGGGTTTGGACTTGAAGACATCTCAGGTCTATTTCTGGTTTAAAAATGCTTCTTACATGGATTAAAAATGCTGGCTTTTATCAGTTTTAACAGGACTGTTTAACTACCTCATCCCTTTGTGGATGCTCTTATGATCTGAGAGAGAAAATACAAAGCATTGCTGACTAGCCATATCTGAAATTGCTTGGAGAGACTGCAAACCAGAATGTTAGGTATGAAGATGCTTAAAAATTATGGCAGGACTTGGCTTTTGCTTTTTCTCTTCCACCTTCCTATGTAATGTTAAGGTTCCATATAGTAATTATTTTCAAACTTTCAAGTTATGACATTTGCCTAGAAGATTCTATATGTGTCAAGGTGGCCCTGCACAGGTTCCTTGGGGATGTAAGGTTGAATTGCTGTCATATTGTTTATGTAGAAAGCTATGAAGCCCTAGTTACCTACTATTTGGATTACGGGGAAACTTTTAGGGTAATAAGATTGGATATTTGGGAGTGGTTTGGAAGCTTGCAGGTGCTCTGCCTTTTTGGCCTCTTAGATTATCTTCTAGCATTAGGGGCTGAGAGGACAATTGTAGACCTTTGAATTGTAGGGGCTGGGTCACATCACACCCATTTACATTGCTTTGTGTTTAGGAAGTTTCAGTCCTAGAGTGCTTACACTCTGCATTGCTGGGTAGTATCTCTGAGCATTAAGGATGGATGAGAGTGCAGGCAATGGCTTTAGGCAGGTTTAATATTAACTGTCATCCTAATACAGATGACATCCCAATACAGATGATATACAAGACTTTCTTGAGCTCTAGTCCAACACATCTAACCCCTGGACCTTTCCTTTGGGATGCCTCACCCACCCCTCGAACCCAGTGTATCTGAAACTGAACCCAACAGCTTTTCCCCAAACAAATGTCCTTTCTTCACTTACCTAATTTTGTCAACAATGCCTCTGCGTTCACCTCCCCCAGCCCACAAACTCTGTGTCATTTCTGATTTTTGTTCTCTGTCGGTGAGCACTACCGAGTACCCACTCCTCATCTGTCCTTTCCATCCCAGCTTTCTCCTCTGCACCTCACGCCCTGTGAGTTCACACCAAAGCCATTGCAACAGCCTCTCAATTGGTCTCTGCCTCCTTTCTACCCTCTTTCCAGCAAGTGTGCTCTGCACTACTGTGCCAGCCTTCCCCAAGGGGCACTTACCACCCTATTCTCAACTCAGTGTCTTCAATATCTCCCGTTGCCTTCCCAGTAAAATCCATGTGCCTTTTCTTGGCATTAAAGTCTCTCTATGATTGGGAGCAGACATTTTTACATTTTCCCCCTTTATGTAAATGGAATGCTCTGCTGGTCCCCAAGAAACCCTTATACTAAAAGCTATTTCCTTCATCTCAGCCTGTCTAAATTTGCCCCCAACTTCATGGCCCAGCTAAAGGCAAGTTTGTGTTCATAAAAGCCTCCAAAATCATCTTGACTGGAAACAAGGCTTCTTTTATATGACTGCTATGACAGGGCTCACAGACCATACATGGCACTGGAGTGTAGCTAATTGTGTATTTACCTTAGGGTTTCTCCTAGAAGAAAGAGGTTGTATCTTTTACATCTTCCATCTTCCAGAAACCTAGTACATTTGGTTCTATTATTTATTTACTGAATAAATACATGGCTTTGTCATGGCAAAAGTCAGAATACCAAAGAACAATTTTCTTTTTAGAAAGTGCTCATTGATTATTTTGGTAATTTTTCTCTCTTCACAATTAATGACTAGGTACTCAATTGGGACTTTTTGCTCCTGAGCTATTTGATCTCTGAATTACTTTCTGACAGTTGGATGAAGCACAGTAGTTTTTTTTAAGATTTTATTTATTTGACAGAGAGAAACACAGCCAGAGAGGGAACACAAGCACGGGGAGTGAGAGGGGGAGAAGCAGGCCTCCTGCCAAGCAGGGAGCCCGATGTGGGACTCGATCCTGGGTCTCCAGAATCATGACCTGAGCTGAAGGCAGTCGCTTAACCAACTGAGCCACCCAGGCGCCCCACAGTAGTTTTCTAAAAGGATGAGAATAAATGTCCTCTAACCTACAGTGTCTTCCTGTGTACAAATGTAGATGAGGGTGAAACATGGAGCTTAGATTAGTGTTGGTTAACAGCAACTTTTTGAATAAATGTATTAATTAGGTTTCTATTTCTATATTTATCACTACCTATCTATAATCATTTGCATTTGTTTGAACTAAGGTCTTTAGGTTTTGTATAAAAAACCACCCTTTTGATAAGAATAAATGTGCTTGACAGAACCGATAGTTGTACACACGATCTTGGGCAGGGCTGGGCCCATGGTCTTTTTTTCTGAACAAAGTCATTGCCATCTTTCATGGTGGCCTCCTCTACAGGATTCTCTTTCCTTCTGGTTCTGGTGACCTCACCCTGCCCATGCCCGTTCAGACCTAAGGGTGGTCATAAGTTTGCTGCCATGAGCTACAGTTTCTAACATTTGCTTTGTGCCTCCACACCTTTGCCAACAGTCCTTTTACAAATACATCCTCCTCCTATTGCCCAATTTTGAGTGTGCTATTTGTTTTCTGCTGGACTCCTGAATGCAATAACATATATGTATACAACACAGGCTTTTTCAAAGCCCTTTTTTGGGAAAGCTTCCGTGAAATCTTCATCCCTTGTGAAAACGGGGAGAGTTTCAAGATGACAGCCATTAGAAAACTAGATGGAATGACCACAGAGTTATTTTGAAAATGTAATGTATATTAGTCTCCCCCTCTCCCCACATTTTATCATGAATTTCAGACTCTGGAGCCATTTAAGGTAGGTTAGGTCATTCATAGCTTTGTTTTTATCTTCCTAGTAACTCAAAGAAGATGGTGAAAGTCTGATGGGTGCTTGTACTCCTCTTTCTCATGTCTATATGAAGCTGAGCCATCAACTAAATTTACCAGAGCCACTTTGGGAAAAAGGGAAAAGAGCCACTTTCCTTCCAGAAAGTACAGTCGGTCTCACAGGTTCCTGAGCAAACACTGCGTTCGCCTATGAGCAAGCCTGCCCTTTATGGAGCCTAAAAAGGAGCAAGTGGTCAGATGGCCACATGTTGAAGGTTATCCTAGGCCTGAACACGAAATGTACTCAGAGGAAAGTTACAGTAACTTCACCAGCTTTGTGGTCAGGGGAGGAGTGCTCTATGCCAAGGAAGCCAGCGTCACCTTCACAGTGTGTTCATAAACATCGCAGGGCAAGATGGCTGAAAATAGAAAGCTTTCATTTTCTCTGATTCCTGCCTGACATGTTAAATTTTGTTCAGTCAGAATTTTAAAAAAGGAAACGATGTGATTAGGATCTTACGATCTTATTTTTAAGCTGCAAAAGAAACTGATTATGATATACAGAGATGGAACCCAATAAAGTTCTTAAGAGGTTCCAAAAGAAAGTCACATTGCTAATTAAAGACCTATCATATCTCCTTTTACTGCTTCGTTAATGTTTCAATGCAAATGTCAGTCTTGAGTGCTGTCTACTCCACTTTCTGGTTCACTAGCCTCCAGGTGCCATTCTGTTACTATGGTGCTATGATATAGAAAAGGAAAGATGGCATATCACAAATTAAATATGATAAATGTAGGCGATTCACAAAGGTCCTGAGGTTAAGAATTTGCCCAATTAGGTTTAAACTGAAAAGTGATTTTATATACTGACTAATGTTGATGTTCCAAGTGTTTTGCACACAGTTAGGCAAGCTGAAATAGAACACTTGAGATGGTATAATTGTTGGTTGTGGATCTGAAATAATTTAGAAGAGGCATTTCATGTGACGGTATTGTCTGTAGGCCTTATCTGGGCTCCATCTGTAACGTTTAGGAAGTTTCTGAAATCATAAGCAAAATGTTTTGTGCACATGCATTACAGGCAAGGAAAGTTTGGAAACATACTTTCTCTAAATATAACCATGAAATCAAGTGAATCTGCTAAATGAACAAAGTTGGCTTTCTGAATAGAACATTCATAATTTCAAACATTATTCCTAGAAACATAAATAAATAAGTAAATAAATAAATTTAGCTTTCCCATTATTTGTGTGACCTTGCTTAAAAAGAATCATTTAAAAAAAAAAAAAGAATCATTTACTTTTTTTGTTTTCAGTTGTCTCTTCTATAAAATAACTTTCCTTCCAGCTGAGCATTTTTTGTAGGATGGTACTCCAGCAAAATGTTGGGGAAAATAAAATTTTAACATAGTTTTGTCCTGATTCCTCTCCATTTATTCCCCTACTCAATGGTATTTTCCTCCCTAACTCTCACTTCTAATACCATCCAATTATCTGTCCAACTTTGGGAAGATCTAGAATCAATCACTGAAATTGTGTTGAAATTTTGATGCAACCTAACAGAGGAAAAAAACCCCCAATAGATTAGGAGTCATGAAGCACGAGCCAAGTCATAAAGGTCACTTGTCCTATAAACTCGGGCAACTTATTTGACCCCTTTAACCTCAGTTTCCCCATCTGTGAAATAGGCATAAAGATGACTGTCCTATTTACTTACTTTACAGGTTAATATGGAGTTCACAGGAGATAAAATAAGAAAAAGCACTTTGTAGCCTGATGAATGTAGGCCACAATTACTAATTTAAGTCAATGTGTTTTCCATATTGCCTTTTAGGTTTCATCTTCTTTTGAAATCCAAGTATTAATGGAGTTGGTGAAGAGGGTCCTTTCAGGGGCAGGGTTCCTTCTCTGATGCTTGGAACCACACCTGAGAGCTGGTTATCCACTCTACCTGTGCAGAGAGTTGGTGATTATTAATATAGTAATTGACCCATTTATAATAGGCAAAAAAGGAAAGGTTTTTTTTGTTTTTGTTTTTGTAACCAATTCTCATGGAAGCACAGGCAACGTCCCATTTTTGAAAAGTCAACTGTATCACAAGATTCACAGATTATCCGTGGGAAATCTTTTAGCTTGCACTGCCTTACTTATAAGGAGCAGATAAGTACCTTTTCACCTCCAGTCTTACTCTTCATGTTGCCTGTTGTTAAGGAGGAGTTGTGAGGGAAAGAGGTTTGAGGTTACAGCTTCCTGTCTCCACACCTTTAGCTGATTTAGCTGCTAGGAAAGGCTTTGAAAGCAAAGCACTAAATTCATCATCAAAACAACTTGTCAATTCAGTTAGAGAAATGTCAGTGAAGCATGAATCTTTTGATACCAGAAGCAAATACAATTGATGGATTGACAATGTTTCTCTTTTAATGCAGTAGGTTTGACCTAGGTGGACCTTGCCTAAATACTCATAAGAAGGATAACCAAATATCTGCAGGGAAAAGGCTAGGTCTGCTAAGAACAAATTAACCTGAGAAGGGTATTTTCATTCCTAGCATGAAAGATCTCAAATACAGGCTAGTATAGGGAAGTTAAATATTTCTCTAATTTAGTCTTCTGAATCTGGGTATATTCTTAAATTTTGCAATGTGCTCTTAAATTATTTGAAGTCCTGTAGATTCCCTAAAACTCAGAGAACCAAAAATACATTTCACAGCCAAATATCATTTGATGTTCCCATTATTGATAGCTGTGACTTATCCATGTTAACATTCCATTCCAATAAAGGGTGGGAATTTTCACAATGCTCCGTTTTAAGAAAAAAATAAGAATTATTGTATGTACTGTAAGTTATAATGATCACATATATTCAATATCATTTAGTGAAATTGGTTTTCTTTTTCTACCACCAAAGGTGAATTTCCTTCATTTAGTGTGTCTTCAAAGCAGAGGTAGATTTTGAAATCCTATGAGATGATTTCTCATTTAGGCTTCTCTAAATGATTGATATGAGCCAAGGTGGGACCAAGGGCTATCAGGATATAAATGATGAAAGCAAGGGCTATCAGGATATAAATGTCCTATCAGCCAATATTTAACTTGGGTTGAACCCTAAGCTAGGAAACCATTGCCACATACTAGCATATATTTGGCAAACCACTTCAAGCATAGAACCTAACTTTAAAATTATGTGTTGACATGGAAGGCAGAGAAAAGTAAACATTGACAAATACACTGGATGTCTCTTTTTATCAAATGGCTGTGTAATCAATATTTTCAAGCTCTTTCCCAACAAATTTGAGTACAAGGAGTCACACCAAAAAGGACTTTTCTTTCCCCTTTGAAGTTGTTGGATGTCTATCAACCAGGAGAATATTGAATATGTAACCCCCAGTCAAGACCCTGAGATCTTGGATTACTACTCTCTGAGAGATTGTGTAATTTGCAGTGCTGAGGTAGAATGTGTTCAGAGAAATCCTTTTAATCATGTTGAGGTTTTAATTTGGAGGCCCCATGATGAACAAAAGGACAGTCTATCTTCTAGTTATCTCACTATATTATGCTTTGTGAAGGAAAACCAGTTTTAGGAAAGAAAGACCACCACTTCTCCCTTGTGAGAACAGAAAATAGTGAACTAAGCTCCAGGGAGTCAACTGTGTTCCCAGAAACTTTTGAGGTAACTGGTATGCTCTTTGCAGTGATCTCTTTGGCTTGAAGAATGTCTTTTTCATAGCTCAGATGTCTAAACTTCACCTTAATTTCTCATAATAAGTGAAGAAGAGATGTAGGCAAAAGAAAAACAGTATTACTTACTGATTGGTCTGTATAGCCTGAGGATAATCACTTTTAATTCCTCCTTCTCCCTCACTCATCACATCTAAGCCAGGGCTGAGTTCTGCCAGCTTTAACCTGTAAATATTTCTTGAGCTCATCCACTTCTCTGTAATCATAGTTCAGACCCTTATCACCTCTTACCTAGGACACTATGATTGTATCCTAACTCATCTCCATGTTTTTATACTTGTGCCCTTCAAATTTACCTCTCACATTTTACTAAAGTGGTATATATAAAATGAAATCACCTTTCTGCTTAAGATACTTCAATAGGTTCCAATAGAGCCCAAGCTGTGAACCATGCTTGTTTTGCCAATCTTTTCCCTGAAAAGCAAGCATGTTTTGCTGGCTTTGGTTCTTTTAATCAGACCTGGCCCAGTGACTCTAAGTAAACAAAAATAAAACCACGCAAAATGAGACACAACAAAAAACAAGCTGAATTTCCCTATCATGATGGGTCGAATTTTTGATTCCTTACATGTGCTTTTCAGTGCTTTTAGGGGGTTTTGAATGAATAGTAAATGAAGCTAACATTTTTGAAACACAAATTTTGAATAAGGATTTAATGAGATGGTAATCAGACCTAGCTGCTGATAACAATGACATAGTCAGATCACCACCTTTCACTTATTATTTAACGAGATCTTGTCATTCACACAATAGTATACGAAGAAACATAACAGATTCTTCTTGCTCAAAGACCCAGAAACTGGAAGTCTAGAGGAAATAAATACACACAAAAGCTCGAAGCACATGAAAGAAGAGGTGTTCCACATGTAGAACCTGAACAAATGGCAAATGAGTGATACAGATAGTAATCATTTTGAGACCTGAGGAGGAAGAGACGCTCTGGGCCATGAACTTAGCTAACAAAGTATGGAAAGAGGAATGCGCACACAGTATGTTGCTGGGATGCTAACTTAAATAGTCCGGTTAATTGGGAAGATTGGGTTTGAGTTGAAGAGGCTGGAAAAACCTGTGGATGCCTAGGAATTGCAGATAAGAAATGAATTTTCAATTGTTAAGTCACTGGTTCTCAAACTTGACTGCAAATTAAAATCTCCTGAGAAACTAAAAATATTGATGTCTGGGTCCTATACACAGAGATTCTGATTAAATTGTCCTGGGAATCAAGGGTTTTAAAAATTGCAGCTGATTCTAGTATGCTGTTATATCACCATGATTTTCAACCCTCACTAAATATTAGAGTCAAAGGGGGAAATTTTTATGACAATACTAAAGACGACCCACAGAATGAGAAAAAATATTTGCAAATCTGATAAGATTTATATTTGGTAAGGAACTTGCATCAAAAATATGTAAAGAACTGATAATTCAACAATAAAAGGCAGATCAGTTAAGTGGGAAAATGATCTAAATAAACATTTCTCTAAAAATGATAGACATATGGGGCTACTGGATGGCTCATTTGGTTAAGTGTCTGCCTTCTACTCAGGTCATAATCAGGGTCCTGGTATGGAGCCCCTCATTGGGCTCCCTGCTCAGCCGAGGTCCTGTTTCTCTCTCTTCCTCTGCTGCTCCCACTGCTTGTGTGCTCACTCACTCACTTTGTCAAATAAGTAAATAAATTCTTTAAAAGAAATGATAGACAAATGCTTCAAAAGCACATAAAAATGCTCCACATCATCAGTCATTAGAGAAATGCATATCAGACCACAATAAGATACTGTTTCATATCCACCAGAATGTCTACGGTAAAAAAAAAAAAACAAACCAAAACCAAAAACAAGTGTTGGGAAGGAGGTGGAGAAATCAGAATCCTCAGACATTGCAGGTAGTTGCTTTGGAAAACAGTTTGTCAGCTCCTCAAAAAGTTGAACAGAGTTACTGTAGAACCTAGCAGTTCCACTCCTGGTATACGCCCAAGAGAAGAAGCATACGTCCATACAAAAATGTATATACATCAATGTTCATAGCAGCATTATTCATAACAGCAAAAAGTGAAAGCAAATGATGAATGGAAAAACAAAATGTGGTATATATATATAAAACAGAATATTATTTGGCCATGCAAAGGAATGAAGTTCTGATATACTTTGCAACAGAGATGAACCTTGAAAACATGATGCTAAACGAAAGTAGGCAGACAAAAGGCCATATATTGTATGAGCCCACTTATGTGAAATGCCCAGAATAAGCAAATCCCTAGAGACAGAGAATAGTTCAGTGGTTGCCAGGGGGTAGAGGGAAGGAGGAATGAGGAGCGTTTGCTAACAGGTACGGGATTTCTGTTTTGGGGCAATAAAAATACAATATACTGGAATAAGATAGTGGCCATCCACTTGGAATTTGTGAATATCATTAAAAAAAACTGCCAGAGGGAAGGAAGTGCGGGATAGGCAAAATGGGTGAATGGGAGTGGGAGATATGGCTTCCACTTGTGGAATGAGTAAGGCATGGGAATGAACAGTACAGCATAAGGAATACAGTCAGTGTATTGTAATACCGTTGTGTGGTAACAGATGGTAGCTACACAGTGGTGAGTATAGCATAACTATAGAGTTGTTGAATCCCTATGTAGTAAGCCAGAAACCATTGTAATATTGTGTGTCAACTATACTCGAATAAAACAAAATAAGACCCAACCACTGAATTATATATTTTATAAGGGTGAAATTTTAAAAAAGAGAGTGGCTTTATGGTACATGAATTATATCTCAATAAGTTGTGAAAAAAATGAGAAGAAATAATACAAATCCCTTCTTGTGTCCAGCATAGACTAATTAAATCAGAATTTCTGGAAATGGGAACTGGATATAGGGCTTTTTTTTTTTTTTTAAGTTCTTGATGTATAGCCAGAGTTGAGAATAATGCAGATGATGATGAAAAGCTACTAGTAATTTAGTTCTATGTGTCTTCTTTTTTCTCGAAGCAAAAACAAAACATCTGAGCACTTGAATGCAAATCCAGGGTAATTGTAGGTTTTATTTATTTTATTTTTATTTTTTTAAAGATTTTATTTATTTGACAGAGAGAAACACAGGTAGAGAGGGGAACATAAGCAGCGGGAGTGAAAGAGGGAGAAGCAGGCTTCCCGCCGAGCAGGGAGCCTGATGCGGGGCTCGATACTGGGTCTCTGGGATCATGACCTGAGCCAAAGGCAGTGGCTTAACCAACTGAGCCACCCAGGCGCCCCTGTTGGTTTTATTTTGATAGATTTTTATTTTATTTGGGTCTTCGGTATGGGTGTGTGTGGTGTGGCTTCAAAAAACCTTTTTTAAAAAATACAAATGGATAGACAATTATTAACATAACCCAAAATAACAGCAAACAATTTTTTGTATTAAATCAGAGACTCAAAACCATTCATTATTTTGGAGAAATTCATTGTTTTAGAGTAATGGAAAATTTAGAGAAATTTGCAAATTTGATCCTTAGTGGTTAAGAATGGTGGTTCTGGGCACCTGGGTGGCTCAGTGGGTTAAAGCCTCTGCCTTCAGCTCAGGTCATGATCTCAGGATCCTGGGATCGAGCCCCACATCTGGCTCTCTGCTCCATGGGGAGACTGCTTCCCCCCTTTCTCTATCTACCTTTCTGCCTATTTGTGATCTCTCTCTCTGTCAAATAAATAAATAAAATCTTAAGAAAAAAAGAATGGTGGTTCTAAGTGGTCTGTTTCTCAGGTGGTTGTATTTTACTTGGGTTTTTAGTCATAGCTTTGCTTACAATCCATTCAGCGATTTTAGAGAGGCAATGGGGAGATAGTGGGAAACAAGGTGGGATATATGTGTTCTCTTCCTCATGTAGGTTATAATACCTAGCTTCAGGTTCTTTGCTTTAAAAGTGAAGAGATTGAACCAGACGGTCTCCAGATTCTTTGATCATCTACTGGAATAGCATAGAGGTAGAAAAAATGGAGTAGAGAGGGAACTCCTATACACCTCTTCCATCTCCTGTGATTTAGGAGAACAAATATGGGAAGTTCTTGAGAAGGCTCCTCTCAGAATTTCCTATGGAAGGTAAGTTAAACTTTTTGGGTTATATCTTCTCTTACTTTTTAGCCTACTCTTGGAATGGCTATAATAAACAAGTCCAAATGTTTCAAAACATTTTAATTCATTCACAAAAGCCTGTATCATAACTTAAAAAACAATTCTATTTGTGTATCTATGTCAGGTGTTCAAAAGCCATTTCCAAGGATCCCAGTCAATCAGGAAGATGCACAATTAAGCATGATTACCATCTTTGGAATCTTAGTACAGATTCAAAAATTCCAAATGCATAGCTGTGGTGCTCAGTACCAACAGAAGGCCACCTTCTGCCCTCAAAATGAAAACATGATCCACTGTCCCATTCAAAGGTGTATGAAAATAATATAAAAACGCAAACTTTTAAACTCTCAGTAAAATTTTCTTCCAAAGAGCTCCTGTGTCGTCTTCATGTGCCAAGAGAAAGCCTTTGCTGGAGATCTGTTTATTTTATTAATTAATATGTCTTGATTTCAGGGGGAAAAAAAGTCCTCATGCTCTTGTTCTAAGCAAATGATTTTTCCTTCTTCAGAAAACAAGATTTTGGTGGAGCAGTTGCCCAGGCTTGTGGTGTACAACAATGAGGTTAATCTGAGCTGCAAGTATACCCACAACCTCTTCTCAAAGGAGTTCCGGGCATCCCTTTATAAGGGAGTAGACAGTGCTGTGGAAGTCTGTGTTGTGAATGGAAATTACTCCCATCAGCCTCAGTTCTACTCAAGTACAGGATTCGACTGTGATGGGAAATTGGGCAATGAAACAGTAACATTCTACCTCCGGAAGTTGTTTGTTAACCAAACGGATATTTACTTCTGCAAAATTGAGGTCATGTATCCACCTCCTTATATAAACAATGAGAAGAGCAATGGGACCATTATCCATGTAAAAGGTAACACCCAACTTTATGAGTGCACCCCTCTAAAGTAATGGGTTTTAATGGCAGTCTTGAAAACTAGGTCATGATCAGTGTGGGGTTGAATAAATCCTAGAGAGGAAGTCTACACATTATAAACTAGTGATATTTTGCATATTTTGATCCCTTTCCCATTCTTCTATAATGATCAGAAGGAAGGAAATGTAGTCAAGTGCTATTCCCATGTTGTTTGACCCACTGTGTTCTATTTTTCAGAGAAACGTCTTTGTCCAGTGCAGCTGTCTCCTGAATCTTCTAAGCCATTTTGGGCACTGGTGGTGGTTTGTGGAGTCCTAGTTTTCTATAGCTTGCTAGTAACAGTGGCTCTTTGTGCTTGCTGGGTAAGAAAAGCAACACTATTTTTGTGTAACTTTTCCATGCCTGTGTAATCTGAACACGTTCAAGAATTTTACCCATGTGGTTCATTTTCTGTTTAATACATGATTGTTATTATTACTGATGCTATTTCCCTGCTACATTTGGGTAGGTTCTCTTTTAACCTGTTCAACTTTATCTGAGATGTAAATCTGATGTGAATTCTATTTTCCAGAAGGCAGTAATTAGTTGGCCAGGCAGAAAAAGAAGCTAACTGGGTAAATCGGGGGTGTGAGAGGGTCAGCGGTGGGAGTCTTAGACCAGTTACTTTTCTTCTCCCCATTTTCAATACCATGTTGATATATAAAATAGTTTTAATATATACATATGTATAAAAATCTAACAACTTGGGAATCTAGGCACTGAAACCAGTGAAGAATTTTGGTTTAGGGTCAAAAATTGTGAGAAATTTGGTTACTGAAATTATACATTCAGACCTACCAAAGAAACTAGGTCTGTTTATCTGAGTCATATTTTTATCTTCTCTGAAGCAGTTGAATTTCGTGAGGCCAAGTATGGTTGCTGTCATTATGAAACCGTAATGGG
Organism: Spilogale gracilis; assembly: GCA_004023965.1. NCBI lineage: Eukaryota > Metazoa > Chordata > Mammalia > Carnivora > Mephitidae > Spilogale > Spilogale gracilis. The sequence goes on along the minus strand of PITA01008246.1, from coordinate 59,097 downwards.
AGTTAGGCTTTTCAGAGCTCTCAGCACTGAATTAGAGTTTATCAATTTGTGCAAAGGTTCATGTAATGAACTTGGTGTATTTTTCTTTATATTCCTCAAAATTGAAGTTTTGAACACATTGTGATGACCATATTCACTCTTAAGTTAGGACTCCCTTACCAACGATCTTTCCCTTACTCAGAAACCTCTCTTTCTCATGTACATGGTGTGGCACAGAACATCTCCTGCACTGGTTTCACGTTGTCTTTGAATTTTTTCTCTAAGTTAGTTGCATGTGTGAGTCATTTCTTCAATAAGAAATGTATGTTCCTCAAGGACCATTTCTCTTAATATTCACCATCCATCTGGTATTAAGCATATTTAATGCTTAATGAGTACTTATCAAATTGATGCATTAATAACCCTCATAAAGGCCAAACTAAGGACTTAAATGAACATATCTTTAAGGGATATTCTACATATTTAACTAACCCATAGATCGGTCAGTGATTTCTGGAAAGCACATCAGGTGAAACCATATTATTTACTAAAGACTTGGTGCTGAGGGGGTGGGAGAGGTGAGGAGGGCAGCCTTGGCTTCACGGTCATGTAAATGATAGATCCGGCCAGAAATGCTTTTATTTATTTATTTTTATTTATTTATTTTTATTATTATTTTTTTAAGATTTTATTTATTTGACAGAGAGAAACACAGCCAGAGAGGGAACACAAGCAGGGGGAGTGAGAGACGGAGAAGCAGGCTTCCCACTGAGCAGGAAGCCCGATGTGGGGCTCGATCCCGGGTCTCCGGGATCATGACCTGAGCCGAAGGCAGTCGCTTAACCAACTGAGCCACCCAGGTGCCCCTTATTTATTTATTTTTTAAAGATTTATTTATTTGAGAGAGAAAGAGCGTGAGTATGCAAGTAGGGGAGGGCCAGAGGGAGGGAATCCTCAAGCAGACTCCCTGCTGAGCACGGAACATGGGGCTTGATCTCATGACCCATGAGATCATGACCTGAACTGAAACCAAGACTCCGATGCTTAACTGCCTGAGGCACCCAGGTGTCCTGCTTGAGATCTTTTTATTTTTATTTATTATTTTAAAAATAATTATTATTTTTATTATGCTATGTTAGTCACCATACAGTATGTCATTAGTTTTTGATGTAGTGTCCCAAGATTCATTTTTAAATATAACACCCAGTGCTCCATTTAATATGTTCTCTCCTTCATACCCATCACCGGTTTTACGCATACATTCCCCCATCCTCTCCCTCTCCCTCCCTGTTTCTTGGAGTCCATAGTCTCTTATTGTTCATGTTTCACTCTGATTCTCCCCCATCACTTTCCCCTTCCTTCTCCTAATGTCCTCCATGCCATTCCTTTTAAATTCTGTTGGCCTATTTCCAAAGTCTGCCTCTCGATCTTTCCCTACAGGCTTCTAACATTTTGGAAGACTTTAGAGGCAGATGGACATTTGTTAGGCTGCAGGTTGCCTAATCTGTCCCTTCTGCAGGGTGGGGAACATAGTGGCTGTTAACCCTGGAAATCCCTTATACTAGATAGCAACTTGATATTTACCAGTCTTGCCTCCCCCAAGTTGCCCAATGTTGGGAGCTTTTTAGGTAGAGAAATATTGTTTAAATTCTTCCCTGATGTTAGTTGAGTCCCTCATCTTTCTGGATCTTGGGGTCTTCATACAAGGTACCTCCCCACTCTGAACCTCTGTGGTGTTGTTTGCCAGTGATTTTAGAAGTTAGATCTTACTGGGGCACCTGGGTGGCTCAGTTGGTTGGGCGACTGCCTTCAGCTCAGGTCATGATCCCGGAGACTCGGGATTGAATCCCACATCGGGCTCCCTGCTCAGCGGGAAGCCTGCTTCTCCCTCTCTCACTCCCCCTACTTGTGTTCCCTCTCTGGCTGTGTTTCTCTCAAATAAATAAAATCTTAAAAAAAAAAAAAAGAAGTTAGACCTTAGTCCTTATTTTTATCTCTTGGGAATTTCAACTTTTTAAAAAATTAATTAATTAATTTTTAATAATAATTTATGTTATTTTTTCAGTGTTCCAAGATTCATTGTTTATGCACCACACCCAGTGCTCCATGCAATATGTGCCCTTCAACTTCTTAATCTAAAATATAGTTGCAGTGGCTTTATGGGTACACTTCCAGGACACGTGCTTCCTTGTAGATGCTGACCCAGGTCAGTGTAATTTACCAGCTTCCCAGGAAGTAGTTTTGAGAATTACTTTAACTTTCAGTGGCCAAAAGGGTACTGCTCATCATTTAAAACTTACTGTAAATACACATTTGAGTATAAGTTACTATAATCAGGCACTAATTTGCTCAGTGGCTGGAATCACCCAGAGGGAAAAAAGCCTTCTCATTTTCGGTGAATTTAAAAGTTCACTTTCAACTTGAGACCATAATAGATACTAGGGGGTTTTCTTTGGTAGCACTACTTGTTTAGTCTTGATAAAACTTAACTTTGGTCTTACTCTGTTTCATAGGTTCCCTGTGAATTAGAAAGAGCCAGTGCTTGGCATGATCTTATCTTCTGGGGCCTCTTATAGTCACTTAGGTTGTCCAAGCATTTATTTGTATCTCAACCTAGGTCTTTGTACTCTCGGACCAAAAAGGTGTGAAATAAATATATATCTTTATTTCATAATATGGCATCACATTTTTCCCCCTTGCTCATCTTTTCTTGCTGCTTTTACTATTTAAGCAACCAGCACCTTGTTGAGCAAGGCATCCTGACCATTAGGGATCCCTAGAGGTTAGCCATCTCCCGGGTCCTATTCTGGGAGCCTATTTTTGGCTGGTCTGCACTATGCCTTGGTGTGAGCTGCGGTTCTCCGGAACTTCCTGAGGGCTTGTGATGTGCTCCCCTAGGCAGTTGTAAGCTGAGTGGGTTTCTGGGAGCAGCTGCACATTCTATCTCAGCTCTTGACCTGTTGCTGACATTTGAATAAATAAAGTGCTCCCCTTTGCCAGCATACTGTGGAACAGCACCTGTTATTGTCACTCAATCCTCCACTCACCCAGCTTGGCTGGGAAACCCATTCTCTTTCTGAGTCTAAAGGCACGTTTTTGAAGACACAGTCTTTTCCACTATCAGTCACAATGTGAGGAATGTGGACAGTGTGTGGATAGGCGGTATCTTCCTTTAAATCCAGTGTGCTCTTGAAGACTGAGTCTTTGAGTGAATTGTGTCTTGCTGCTGCTTCAAGGAAACAGGCGGGGAAGGGTGATAAGGGTCGGGGTGGAGCAAGGGCAAGGGAGGAATGGTCCTGAAATCACACATCTTAAGCAGACATAGTAGAATGGGGAAGGGGCAGAATAGAGGACCCAGTCACACAGACATAAGGCGAGTACTCCCCACAAATACATGCAGGTGCCCATGGACACGGTGGGTTCTGGGCCATGTTCCCAGCCATGTGTGTGTCATTTCCATCCCACTCTTACATTTATAGCATAGTGGACTAAATCCACTATCTGTAAATAGCATGAGGGGAAGCATGGGAGTTGATTGAGCAGAACATTCAGTCTTTGTGCCAGAGACTCAAGACCTCTTCATTATCGGGGCTTCTCTACCAGCTATAGTTGTATTTGGATGTTCGGAGGCAAAGACTGCTATTTGGTGGTCTGGCAAGGGAAGTCCTCAGAGCAGGAGGAAGTACTTAAGTGCTTTCCAGGATATTAGCAGCAGCCTTCCACATTTATTTGGAGGCATAGATTTCCTTGCCCTTTCTCCTGCCCTGCCATAACTCTGTGCCTGAGAGAACACTAGTCCTTATTTATAGAAAGGATGTAGAGCCAAGATGTTTGAAGAGCAACTTCCCTTACCCACTTTGTTTCCATGGTTACCTCTCTTGAGTGAATATCCCAATTATGTGTGTTTAATGCTATCCTTTTCTTAGTTTCAGCCGGATAACCCATCCATCATTTTTTTTTTTAAGATTTTATTTATTTGACAGAGAGAAACACAGCCAGAGAGGGAACACAAGCAGCAGGAGGGAGAGAGGGAGAAGTAGTCTTCTTGCCGAGGGGGCAGCCTGATGCGGGGCTTGATCCAAGGACTCCGGGATCATGACCTGAGCTGAAGGCAGACACTTAAACACTGAGCCACCCAGGTGCCCCGTACCCACCCATTATTTAAGTCACAAATGACCAAAGCTGAATTTGTAACCCTCTCTTACAAAAATACTTCTCCTTTTGTCCTGCCTTGTATCAGTGGATGGGATAACCTCTTTCCAGTCTCCCATGCTCAAATCATTGGTCATCTCTGGGGATGAGCAAAAAAGAAGGGTCAAACAATTCAACAATATTCATTCTAAATTTGGTCTCATATTTTGTATCCATTGCTTCCTTTTCATTCTATTCCTTTGCATGAGCAGACTCCTAAGATCAAGATTTCTCAGTCTTGGCACTATTGACATTTTAGGCAGTATAATTCTTTGATGTTGGGGGCTGCTCTGTACACCATTGGGTGTTTAGAAGCTGCAAATGGGGATGAGTTTGCCTCTAGAGAGAAGTTGGAATGAGTCGAGGAGAAGGCCTGTGAGGAGCTTTAACACTGAATGGCTACTTAGAGAAGCATGAGCTTGCAAAGGAGGTGGGGAAGGAGTAGACAGATGGGTAGAATGAAAACCATCAGGGTACTATCTCATAGAAGGCAAAGTGGAAGACTGTCTCAAAAAGGCGAGAGTAATCATTAGTAGAGAATGCTGCTGAGAAGTCAAAAAATGAGGACTGAAAGCATGTTAGTTGGATTTAGTAATGTGGTTGCCAGTGTTTTCCCAGACTTTCTTTAATACTTGCTCATGCTCATTTGACAAGGCTCAGGGCAGAGTGCATAGAAATAAGGCCAAGGCAGAAGTCACTTGTTCACTTAGTTTGTTCAAGAGTTCATGTCGTTCACATGGCATGTATGTATGCATCAGGCCTAGGTGCCTAGAAATAGACATGATTTTTTTCATAATAAGGAATTCTGAATTTGGAAACCTGGGTAGCTATTTTTAGAATTTTTATGGGTCTTTTGACAAACGTGAATTTTACCATCACATTGGTTCAGAAAAGATGCTCCTAACCCCCAGTTAAAACTATGCTAAGGGGGTGCCTGGGTGGCTCAGTTGGTTAAGCAACTGCCTTCGGCTCAGGTCATGATCCTGGAGACCCAGGATCGAGTCCCACATTGGGCTTTCTGCTCAAAAGGAAGCCTGCTTCTCCCTCTCTCACTCCCCCTGCTTGTGTTCTCTCTCTAGCTGTGTTTCTCTCTGTCAAATAAATAAAATCTTTATTAAAAAAAAACTATGCTAAGATTCATGGTGCATATAACTCTTGCTCTGGGTTTAGTATTGCCCCTACTTCCCTTACCTCTGATAGAAATTCATCCAGAAGGAGCTGAGTCTGAGGAACAGAGATAAGTGACACTATTATCTTAACGGAAATATACACACACATAAGAGAATAGGAATGTAACTAGTTGTCTTGAACTATACCTCTCCAAGACTATGAATTTTTGATTATTTCAGATCCTAGAGGAGTGAGGGTCCTCTTGGATTAATGAGGAAAATCCGCTTGTTAAGCAAATGACAGTTTTAAGAAGATTGCTGTGGGGATGCTTAACCTATTCAAAGGAGGAAGAACCTTCAAGAGTATTTACATATCAGCAGTGGATATATTAATTAGATATGTTTTTGGAATTCAGATCAAATACTGCATTGAGGGTAACATGGGTACATATATCCAAAATACCTTCTTTGATTCAGATTTTGCATGGTAATTTAGAAGAGTCCAAAGAAGTTAGGTTTCATTGGGCACTATCCTGTTCCAAGGCACTCAATGGATTCAGATGTCTTCAGCTTCATTTGACAGTCTATGTTCCAATTAGTTACCCCCCCACAAGTCGTAGAACTCTTCCTACTACATCTCCCTCTGTTCCCTGGCCCCTTTCACAGAGACACTTCTCTTTTCTGCAGACGAAGAGTAAGAGGAGCAGGATCCTTCAGAGTGACTATATGAACATGACCCCCAGGAGACCGGGGCCCACCCGAAGGCACTACCAACCCTATGCACCAGCAAGAGACTTTGCAGCATACCGTTCCTGACATGGACGCCTATCCAGATGCGAGCCGGCTGGCAGCTCTTCACCTGCTCAACACAACTGCTCTGGATAGGAAAAACCTGCCTTGTCTTCAGCCGGCACGGGCTCCTTTTATGGGCTCTTATTAGGCCACCAATGCCAATTTGTCTTGAATGACTAGATCAAATAATATTATTTTGAGACTCCGAAATGAAGATAAAGAATATTACTGTGGCAGGCTCTATCTTGTAGTGCCATGACCCAAATTCCAACTTACCACATATTTATTGACTTAAGAGGTTACAGTAGAAGACAAAAAAAGCCGTGGACTCTGTTAGCCTTGAAATCTGCTTTCCATTTCACTCCTTTCTCACTCACCTGAACATTGTGGTCAAGTGAAGTGTGATATTGAAGGACTTTTTAGATGGAGAAGAAAGGTTAGAAAATCATTCATTTTGGTTAAATGGGGGCTTAGGGTGGAGATATGTTAGAGTGGGGAAGAGGGGAGGGAGACTTACACATTTTAAAAATCATGAAAACACTGTCTCTCATTTGTGAGGTGAGGGACTTAGTTCCTATTTAATATTGTTTTAGTTTAGAAAGATATATATAGACTTTTTAAAATGAACTCCAGTAATATCTAGTCATTTTGACCAATGGAATTCCTTCAAAGCAATTTGAGGCAGTCTTGCTTTCCTTACTCCTTGTGATGGGTATTCAATGCAGTATTTACAATATGATTTGAAAAGAATAAAATAGTTTTGCCCCTTATCAAGGAAGACTATGTCAGGAAATGAAGTCACTTGATGTCAAAATCATGTGAATACTCTGAGGTGTTACTGTCATACCATATAGGGGGCTTTTCTGTTCCTTATATTTCAGGTTTGCCTGGTTTGTCCCTTTTGTTGTTTGTGGGAGACTGAAAGCAATCCAGAGGAGTGATGATACTCTGAAAAGGGGGTGTTGCTATTCAAGAGGGCATGGGGGATGAGTCCCAAGAAATTTCTTCTGGAGGAGGAGAATAGAAGGGAATTACTCAACTTTCCTAATGTACTGAAGGGGTGGCCAACATCTGGTGGAAGATTTCCAGAAGACAGAAGGAGACAAGGCAAGAGTTCCTTTACAGTGACTTTATATGCTTTAGGGCTCAGAGCTCCAGAACTCTGTGGGTTCAGCTATGTGTTTTCCCTGGAGGTTCACTGACATGGAAAGCTATTTTGGAGTGTGTCTTTTAAGACAGCATCAAAGTTCTCAAGATACCTTGCAAAGTCTGAGATCTAAGTCTAAGACCAGATCTTGTCATGACCATGGATATTTTTCTGCCTCTGGTTGGGGTCCACTGGTGTATGCCTGGGGACCTTGAAGAACAGCTTTACTGCTGTCTTTACAATTTGTTCAGTGCTTTGATTTACTCAGATGTTAGAGAAGTCTAGGTTTTAGAAGCAGATAACATAGATCTGGTTCAAATCCCATTTCTTTCTTTTTTTTTTTTTAATAATAATTTGTTTTATTTTTTCAGTGTTCCAAGATTCATTGTTTATGTCCCACACCCAGTGCTCCATGCAATACGTGCCCTCAATACCCACCACCAGGCTCACCCATCCCCCCCCAGACCCTCAGTTTGTTTCTCAGAGTCTAAAGTCTCTCATGCTTCCTCTCCCTCTCTGATTTACCCCAGTTCACATTTCCTTTCCTTCTCCCACTGTCCTTCATGTTACTGCTTATGCTCCACAAGTAAGCAATATCAGTTCTTTCACATTCACACTTCCTGAAGGAAAAAATCTAGTCTAATGAAGAATCTTAACTTTTTTGCAGTTATTATACATATATACTATACATTAATCTTTACCATCCAGTTCATTCCAGTTTCATTAAAACTCCTGATTTCATGGAGTTCAAATATTTAAGGATACTTCTTACTATTGTAATGGGCAAAAAGCCAGCTAGCCTGTCGTACAGAGCTGCCTGGGAATGTTCTTTTTTTTTTTTTGACGTTAAATTTATTTTATTTTTTCAGTGCTCCAAGATTCATTGTTTATGCCCCATACCCAGTGCTCCATGCAATACATGCCCTCAGTACCCACTTCTAGTTGGCCTTAGGCGAGTCACTGGCTTTCAAAGACCCTACTCTTCAAAAAAAAAAAAAAAAGACCCTACTCTTCAACTCTAAAATGGAGGTAGTGATCATAATTGTTTGTCCCTATACTATAATTACCCTCAGGACATGGCCCAAGTTTGTCTTTTTTTTTTTTTTTTTCCTGCTTGTCCCTGGCACTAGTACCATACCTGACAATTAATTTTAGCTACTATTATTATTGTCATATAAATAATGTATAAAGATTAAATTGGGTGCGCCTGGGTGGCTCAGTGGGTTAAGCATCCACCTTCTACTCAGGTGATGGTCTCAGGGTCCTGGGATTGAGTCTAGCGTCAGGCCCCCTGCTCAGTGCCGAGTCTGCTTCTCCCTCTCCCTCTGTGCTCTCTCTTTCTCTCTCTCCTCTCTCAAGTAAATAAATAAAAATAAAAATTAAAAAAAAGATAAACTGAGGGCGCCTGAGTGGCTCAGTTGGTTGGGCGACTGCCTTCGGCTCAGGTCGTGATCCTGGAGACCCGGGATCGAGCCCCACATCGGGCTGCCTGCTCGGCGGGAAGCCTACTTCTCCCTCTCTCACTCCCCCTGCTTGTGTTGCCTCTCTGCCTGTGTTTCTCTCTGTCAAATAAATAAAATCTTTAAAAAAAAAAAAAAAAAAAGATAAACTGGAAAATGCCCTGAGAAGGGAGAGAATATTGTAACAAAATTTAAAACCCCCTACCTGGGGATAAGGTGCTATAAAATCTGAGAGACTCTTAACTTTCACCGTTTTTCTGTTTTGGCATATTTTAGCTTGTAATGAAATGTGCGGTGTTCTGCCTTCCACTTTTATGTATACAAAGAGGTCTTCTTTAATCTTTTCATAATGTGGGGAGGGAAATCCCATGATTCCAGACAGAAAATATTGTACTTCGGTTGACTTTGAAATGGGCTTCCATTCCAAGAATATAATTAATCCAGAAAAGGTCAAACTCACTAAAACTTGGGTGACAACTCTTGAATTTATACTGGCATGTGTACTGGATTGCCAGCCTCTTGGGACACAGAGTTCTTTAATCCACGTTACTGGATTGGATTGAAAATGATACAGCTAGAGAATTTTATAAAGAGCAATGGCAAAAAATAAATTTAAAAAATGAAAGATTTGATCTTCAGTAAAAAAAAAAATGGTGTTATTTTCTGATGGGAAAAATAAGTTTTACTAAAGATGAATCACACTTTAGATTTCTCTTACTCACTCTGAACAGAACCAAAGTAGAAATGTTAATAAGGAAGTCCATTTTCACTATTAGTATGAGCCAAGAAATGGTTTAAAAACAGTGGTTGGAGCAATGCTTTTACAGTTTCAGATATGATAATTATGAAGAAAACAATGTCATTTGCTGCTATTATTGTAAGAGTCTGATAATGAATAGTATCTCTATAATTTTTCATTGTGAGTGAGCTCACTTATTTTGGGCTGAGTATGCCAAGTTAAAGAGATGAAGTGTACATTACATTCTGTGTATTCAGTGGTAAAATTACTGAACTAACATGTGCCTGTTTTTAATTTGTGCTTTAGTATTTGTCTTTCAGAGCAGGTATGCTTAACTTTCAGCCATAAATCTGGAGAAAACTTGCTATTTAAAAATGGTGTGGGATAAATCTACTTTTTAAAATAAATCTCCAGATTTAAATAAATCTCCATTCTCTGGTTAAAAAGAAACCAAACTTTCATATATTAGTTTTATTTCAAGCGAGGTACACTCCTGGCTTCTTTACTTGGTTATAGTCACAATTCCTCATCAAACCAATGGTTTATATCTCTAGGATGCGTGCCTTGTGTGTGATGTGAATGCTTTATGAGAGAGATCACACTTCAGCCTTGACCCCCTCAGTCCCTTGAGTTCACTAACTGAACCACTCGTTCTCATGGCTAATTTAATGGGGATGTTGATGGTTAAATGGATGTAAGATCCCTAATCCCAGCTCTTTGCACTGCTGGATAGGAAACAAAGCCTTCCCAGGGACTGATCCCAAAGTGTTAAATTCAAGTACATGCTGGAGGTTAGAGATGGTGGCAGTGATGGACCCAGAACCGGGATCATCCCTGCTGTAGACTGGTTACTAACCCAAGTCAAGGACCATGGCAAGGGCTTTCTCAAGTGCTGGACTGAGTGACTTCTTGAGATTTGAGGCTCAGGAAATCTCAGTTTAGGCACATGCATACTTTCTGACATATTCCTCCTCAAACATCACAGGTATGTTCTCACCTTAGGCTTTTGCATGTACTGTTTCCTCTGTCTGGAATGTTCTTCCCCAGATATCTACCTGGTATCTCCCTCAGATCCTTCAGGCTCTTGCTCAAATGTCACCGTCTACCTTAGTTAACCACCAAACCCTATATGCTTTCCTGACTTGCCTTTTTTCCATAGCATCTCACCCTCTTACACTAGATTTTTTACTTATTTATTTGTTTATTGTTTGTTTCCCCAAACTAGAATGTAAGCTCCATAGAGATGTAACTTTGTCTGTTTTGGTGATTGTCATATCCCCAATGCCTAGAATAGTACTGGATATTAAATAAATATTTATTGATTGAATGAATAAATTTCATATACCTTATAGATTAATGATCAGTTTAAATGTACCAATCACACTCTGAGAAGGAGAAAGACAGGTCTGTTTTCTACTTTTCTATCCATTTTGTCAGTGAAACAGGAGGTAATACATATATACAGTTAAAATTGGTGAAAGAAAACCTGATGGATGGAAGTTTGTTCACATTTTAGACATTTTTGTGCAATGAAGAAAACCAATACTGTTAGAAAGAAACATCTTGAAAAGTCATACTAAATAAGCCCAGTCAAGAGTGAGTGGATTTTCCACTGAAGTTTCCACATCTACTCTTAATGGAGTACTGAATATGTTTTAAACATTACTTTAGACTAAGACTTCTAAAAATGTTGCCTTTGTAGTTTAAATCCCACCTTACTATTGAATTGCTACTCATTTCTCTCTCTCTTTCTCTCTCTCTCTCTCTCTCTCTCTCTCTCTCTCTCGGCCCCAACAAATTCTATACATGTCTTGCCTGGCTGTGATTCAAAAAGAGCTCAAAGATGAGAATTTTGGGGACAGTTTCAGCTTCTTTATCTGTTATGCTCATAACTGAACACTCTAATGGCTTACAATAATTTAAAAATAAAAGTACAACAATGAACAAAATTCTGGCACTTAGAGTAAGTTGAAAATTCAAATCAGACATGTTAATCACCATGCACAGACAGACATAGAGCTTATAAGCAGGGGAAGGCCCTTGAAAAAGAGACAGAGAGCTGGTCTAAAATTTACATAGAAGCTCCTATGCTTCTATGTAAAAGCTCAAACTGCCTTGAAGGTGGCCGGAAGTCATATAGGTGTGCCATGAATTCTTCTCCAAAGCGACTCTTCTTTGTTGAAATGCAGATCATTAAGTTAAAAGGTGAACTTGAAAAAGGTGAACTTATATGTGTCGTTCTACTCCAAGAAAAACTGAACTTAGCTAGTCACTCACGAATTCAACTGGACAAAACAATTCAATTGGAAAAGGACAAGATTGGCCAAAATTAGCCATTGAATGAATCTGTTCAATATGCACTCCTCTGCTGGGCTAATAAAAATAGTGTAACCTAGTTCTGTAAAAAGGTTCTAGTACTTTGAAACCCAAGTTCAAAGAGAAATAAAATGCAAACTTCACAACTTTACCGAACAGACCTCCCACCATGTTCTTGTTGCATAACTATGTGAATGGTGTGATCGCTCACAGCCCCGAATTAACTTTTTTTCTCCAGTCTGATAAAACGTAGGGATTTCTTTTAAAGCAGTACCCTTTCTCCTCTCTCATCTTGCCTGTAACAAAGATAATGAATGAGTGAGTAAAATCAAAGAAACTTCTGGATCCGTCATAATGGATGCTTAACCATCACACTATACAGAGGCAAAAGGGATGTCATGCCAGACCCTTGTTTGGTAACTAAACTGAGGCCCTGCTCAACTCTTGACTTTTCATCAGTTTTCCTGGTCCTCAAAAGAAGTTTGGTTTTCAGGAACAAATCTGAATGGGTGGACCTCTCAACTTTCTCTGCTTCGGCATCCCAAAGGAGTATGTGTTTTCCCTTCAAAGATTCACAGGCTCTCAGCACTTAGAAACCCAGACCACTGTCAGAGCACACTTTCTCAGCAGTTCTTTTGTTCTTTTCAGAGTGTTTGGACACTTGGGGTCCATAACTAAAGAAAACTTGGGATGAAATATGGGTGATCCAAGAATATTTTGTCTTTCCTTAGCTAACCCCATTGTTGAGGCTATTCTGAAGACCAAACTGTATGCTTTCCAAGTCCAGTTTCCTATCCTTTTTGCTGGCTGAAACCATGAAAGGTTTTGGTGTGCCGGGAATTTGAGGGGACAGAAAGTCACAGAAGGGTGAATTTATCCCGGGGTAGGGATGGACTGGATTCTCCTTACACTGCATCTAACAGTGCTATCGCAATGACAGACTTAAGCACGCCTCTGGCTCCAGAGAATGAGTTGTGAGAGCGGGCTGGAAATGTCAGTTGAGACAAAAGAGCAGCAAACAGCTTTGTTTTCCTATAGTTGTGGTTTTACTTGGTGATGATGACACATGAAGATGAAAATGTGCAGCATGAACTCCAGTTGTTATCTGAGTGAGCATCTCTGCCAACACTGAAGGATATGTGTGGGTGTCACCTGCAAGCAAAGACAGAGAAAGAAAAAGAGGCCCTGTTTCGGAAAGAAGAGCCAGTTAATCAAAGATCAACAAGTGGTGCTGTTTATTTCATGAGCTTTATATTTGATTTCCTTCCCCTTGTTAGTCTCCAAGTCTCAGTTTAGTCTGTGGACTAAATATGTAAGTGTCTGGTGATGGAGGAAGGGGTGGAAAGGTGGGCTCAAATTGGCATCATGGCTGTTACTATAGTGTAATCATTTCTTTTGTCTCCTGCGTGCATTTGATATATTACCTTCCAAATGGTATGGTAGGTCTGAACTCTTGAGAACCTGTGGCATATTATATAAGGGCAGACATACCTGAGTTTGCTGTTGGGGAGACTTTTCCACTCCCAAGCCTTGTTTCACTTGCTTTATGCTTCTTCCTCCTCCTGCCTCTTCATTCACTCAATAACTACTTCATCAGCACCTACCTGCTCAGCTCCAAGAAGTAGGCTAGGTCCTGGAGACGTGGCAGTGAGCAACATGGATGTTATTATCTCTTCCCTTGCCAAGTGTAAAATGTAGACTTTGTCCAGCCCTTCTTCTTCTTCTTTAAGTGCTCTGCTCCTCCTCCAGATAACCACTTACTCTTAATTATGGGCTCACACCTTCATGTGACTGTTTGATAGCCTTTGTCTGATTGGTTTGCCTGAAATGTATTTCTTTGAGATGTTCTTATTTAACAGTGCTAACACATTTAATGTCTTAGATCAGGGATTGACAAACTTATTCTGGAGAGGGTCAGAAAATAACTAGTTTAGTTTTGGCAGACACACAGTCTACAGCTACTCAACTCCTGTCCCTGGAATGTAAGAGTCACCATAGACAGTACATACACAAATGAGCATGTCTGTGTTCTCATAAAATTTATTTGTAGACATTGATATTTGAGTTTCATATAACTTTCATGTCACCCAATATGAGTATTCTTTTGATTTTTTTCCTCCAAACATTTATCACGTAAAAACCCATTCTTAGCTCATGGGTTGTTCAAAGGCAGCCTGTGGACTAGATTTGACCTGCAGGCCTTAGTTTGCTGACTTAGACCCAAAGCCACAATTTGAGTTACAAGCGTGTCTTTGAGTTCCAGCCACCATCTGCATTTTTAGGGCTGGAAGCAATCAGTTTGGTTGTGTGTAAAGTGTTCTTGAGAGTGGTGAATGTTAAATATCTGCTTTTTTTTTTTTTTTTAAGATTTTATTTATTTATTTGACAGAGAGAAACACAGCCAGAGAGGGAACACAAGAAGGGGGAGTGAGAGAGGGAGAAGCAGGCTTCCCGACGAGCAGGGAGCCCGATGTGGGGCTTGATCCCGGATCTCCGGGATCATGACGTGAGCCGAAGGCAGTGGCTTAACCAACTGAGCCACCCAGGCGCCTAAATATCTGTTTTGAAAGAAGGGCGTGGATCGTTCAAGAAGAAGAAAGAAGAAACTTCTTCAGAGGGAAAGTCATTTTTGGTGGAAGGACTAGAAAATTATAAGCAAAGAGGAGGAGAAGCTGTTTCAGAATGATGGAGTTCCCTGTACATTATTGCTAAAAGCCTACAAATCTTGGGAATTATAGTTACTCTTCTCTCAAGTTGTATTTTCTGCTCTTTTCTAAGTATCAAATCCTCTTCATCTCCAAGGAAACAAAGTAAATTTTGAGTCACAGCAGACAGAGGGCAAAAAATATGGCCTTGTCTTATGTAATGAACAGGACTACTTTCCCTGCAAACTCTTCCATACAAAGCACAGTCAAATTCAACACGGGCTGGGTGCAGCAGAGGTCAGAAGCAGGTGTCTCAGAATTAGCCTCCTACTTTCTGTCCATCACCTGTGCTTTCAGTCTGCACTTAGCTGCCATTTTATGGGTGACCAAGAGCGACCCCCCTGGAATCCAAATTTTCATAGGTAACTGGTGAAATGGGTTTTACTCAGATAAGAAGGGCACTGACCCGGTCCTTACCATTCCTTCATCCCCACTCCTGACTCCCATCTACAGCTCCTGGTTACACCCAAGGTACAAACAGTTCCTGGAAGCAGTCCAACATATGTGGGCACTCCAAGCCACACACCCATTTACACCATCTGGGCAATTTAAAAATAGGGCCATATGTAGCATTTAGCCTGATATGTCCAGCCAAGATCAGGAAATTGCCTCTAAAAGGTCAGATGATTAAGATCATTGCGCCAACAGTCTAGGATGTCAGTAATGAATAAAGATTCTGGCAGAATGAATTTATCCTGACTTTGTTGATGGCATTCAAGTTCTGAGTCTACATGAACTGCCTCAGGAATTCCAAGATTTTTCTTCTCCATCATGCGGGGACACTGTACATTCCCGAGTCAAGAGGCCAGAGGGGGCCAAAATTCAGTAGGATCCCCTTAAGCTACTCACCTGCAAGAGCTATGTCCACTGGGAGAGAGCACCTTTCTCTAATGTCCACACTATGGGTCACTGAGGCTCTGACAGAATGCTTGCCTCTCTGCCACTTGGTTACTGAGCTCTTCATAGAATAGATTAGATCCTCATTCTCAAAACAGGAATTTTCTAGGATAAGCAAGAGTTAAAAATCAACCAAAAAAGTGGAATGATTCTTAATACCATAAAAATTTCTCTCCTAGGCCCCTTCTGTAGTCTTTTCTGCACAGTTTAATTCAGTTGGTTGATTTTTCCTGAAATACATTTTGATGGGGTTGAGGGGGAGGTTGTTTTTTAGGAGTAATGTGAAAAGAAGCCTCCTGGCTCAATTCTCAGAAGAAAAAATCTGTGACCTGGAGAACACTAGGTTTGGAGTTAGTTCTTGGGATGTCCTTGGAACTTTTCAGTTAATGGCAAAGTCTACTCTTATTTTACAGTTGTCAGAACATGAAGGGTTTAGACTAAATAACCTGAAGTCTGATTCTTATAATAGTTTTCATATTCCTTATTGTGATTCTGCCAGTATAATCTTCCCTGAATAAATGCCATTGCTTTGGGATTTTGCCCCTCATCACATTCCTGTTTTATAGATATAAATGTTTTATGTCTGATATTTGTAAGGATTATTTGAATAAACCTACAATTTCCTATAACTCTTAAATTCACAATTTATCACAAAGGCTTCCATCACTTTCTCTTAAGGATATAATGAGTTCAGGGGCACCTGGGTGGCTCAGTTGGTTAAGTGACTGCCTTCGGCTCAGTCATGATCCCAGAGACCTGGGATCGAGTCCCACATCGGGCTCTCTGCTCAGCGGGAAGCCTGCTTCTCCCTCTCTCACTCCCCCTGCTTGTGTTCCCTCTCTAGCTGTGTTTCTCTCTGTCAAATAAATAAATAAAATCTTAAAAAAAAAGAATATAATGAATTCTGTTCATAAGTTTAGGTGAGAAATAATGAAAAATTTTTGGAATTTGTGGGCTTTTTGTGTGTATTTAATTTAAAAAGCACCTTCACATTATAACATAAGAAACTATTACATAATTTTTAGGGTTTGTAATTTTCCAAATAATAAATTTCCTTTTTTTTTTAAGTGTGCGCAGTGGCGATGGGCAGAAGGAGAGGGAGTGAGAGAATCTGTGAGAGAATCTTAAGCAGGCTGAGTGTGGAGCCTAGATGCAATGCTCACAACCTTGAGACCATTACCTGAAACAAAATCAAGAGTTGGAAGCTGAACAGACTGAGCCACCCAGGCAAATAATAAACTTTTTGATGATACAAACTTTATATTATTTAGTCTTCCATGGTGAACTCTGTCTTGAATATGATAGGTGCTCAGGTGCTCTTAACTGAATGAATAATTGGATGGATGAATGAACATCTTTCATTTGATAGATATCTGGAACCTGTTTTGGTCTTTGACAGATTAGATGAACTAGCCACTATAAAAAACTTGGGAAGACTGAGGAATACTGACAAACATTAAGCATTTCTTAAATTGGTGAAATATATTCTATTAGTATATACATTTTCAGACATTGTTCAGACATTCAGAAGCAATACCCATTTCTCTGTCCTTGGCAACAAACCAAACTGTAATTGTGTTCAGATATCTCCCTTCCATGTGCTTCTGGGGAGTTCCAGGGAGTGGATAATGATTGGTTTAACCTGGAATAGTGGTCCTATCTTCTCATTAGTGACTGTTATAAGCAGGAACATGTGACAACATTCTGACCAATAGCTATGGCAGTGTGTTCTAAGGGACCTCCGTGAACGTTTTTCCATGCTCTTAAAAAAAGGTCTGTGGAAATAAAAAGTCTCTTTTCTGCTACAGAGTGTCGTGTCTATAAGTGACATCTGGAACAGTCGTTTTAGGGCTGTGAGGGGAGTTAGCCTGAGAAGAACATACTGAGGTACTTCATGCTTCCTGATGTTCATAAATACTCATAGATTATATTACTTGGGGACATACAGAACTTGACTCAATAGTATATTGTCTTGTTGACATGCTCAATAATTAGTCTCTGATAAGTCTGAATAACTAAATGTTACTCCCACAGTCAGGACAGTATTCATATCCGCTGACATGTGAAACTTGGGAAGCTTGCTTCCTTGAACACACTGCCCATTGAGGTGTTATAGATTATAGAAGAGCAGAAGATACAAGGTCCCCACAAGGGATCAGTAAAACTTTCTCCTTCTCTTCCTTCTATTATGTGAACTGATGGAAAGGAGCACCTCTTGGAAGGAGTCTGGGAAATTTATAGTTATTTTTGAATTAAATATATATGTGAAGAACAGAAACATTGGCTTACTTCCTTGCAGTATAGGACACTACACGCCAGTAAAGTCTTTCAAGATTCTTCTAGCTGAGTAGTCTAGTTCTATTCCTGTATTTCTTCATGCTCCTTAAATTCTAGGAACTAGTAAGAGAGGGAGGTCATAGTAGGTGTAAAACAATAAATACTTTAAAAACATATTAAATTAAAAAAATCAAAATATACTTTATTAGAAATATAAGTTAAAGGTTATTTTTTAAATTAAAAAATTTAAACTAAAATTAATTTTAATAGTGGCTTAAAATTAGGGGGAAAAGCCCCTCTTCCTTTAATGAAATCTTATCAGAAGGTCAAAGTAGATTTACTGCGCTTGACCCTGATTGTTTCAGTTTCTCTTAGCTTCTGGCAGTGGTTGCTCAGGTAAGACTGATCTTTCTTGGGATGATACATTAGCTTCTAGAGTAGCTTTGGGATTTCCTGGAGGAAGCAATGTGTCCCGTGAAAAGAATGCAAACTGAACACATGTGTTCATTACAGTGATAGACACTGAGAAGGACAAAGAGGTTCAACACATAGTACTGACCTCAGAGATATACTCTCTGGTTGGAGAAATAACTGGTCATAAACAGTAAATATGAAGATCCAGTTAAGTGATATAAAATTGAAATTCAGAGGTGAAAGACAATTGTGGACTGGAACTTCAAATCTGGCTCTGAATTGGAATGAATATTACTGTATATGCATCTTCTCAAACTTGTGTGAAACTTGAGGAGCGGTGTTTGCATTTTTCACATTTCTTGTCAATTTTCTTTGCATAGAGGTCCTACTAATGTTTGAGAGCGGCTGTTATCCTATTTATTCCCCAAAATACAGTGTTATCAACACTGTTGATCTTAGCCAATTTGATAGTTTAAAAATGATATCTCATCACTGAATTAATTTGCATTTCCTTTTTATGGTTAAGTGTAATTTATATCTCATTTTCTGTGAACTGTCAACTCATATTTTTTGTTCATTTCTTTTTGAAGGAAACTAGCCCTTTGATTGTAACACCTTCTTTTTAGTGATGAAAGGTGTAAGCTGTCGTTTCATTGTTTATTCATCAATATCTATGAACACTCATTTGGTGCCTGCCCTAAACTTGGCACAGGAGTAGATATAGCTCTTTATTCAGGAAACTCCCAGGCTATGGGAGATACAGTACATTTCCCATATTTTATTGATCTATTATAATAAGGTATAGGGAGATATTGGAGCTCAAGTGTGCAGCACCATTTGGAAGAGTTGGGGAGACTCAGGGAAGTATTTGTGGAACATATGACACAACCAAATCTTAAGGGACAAGGGAAACTTAGCCAGAAACAGAGAGGAGATTTACATTTCAGGTAGAGAGACCAACTTGAACGAAAACATGAGCACATGAATGAGGAGGTCAGCATGTGAATTCAGAGTGGCTGGAGAGCAGGTTAAATGTGGGAGAGTGTAAAAGTTGAGAGTAGCATGAGGCTGACATCATATTATGACAAACTCATGACAAGAAACTTGGAATTTATCCCAAGGGCACACGAAAACTAATAAAATAAATAAATAAAAATAAAAAAATATATCTTCACTTGAAATTATTATAATTTATAATTAATAGCCTTACATTATGGAAAACCACAAAATGAAAACTAAAAGTCTTCCACTTCCTTGTCCCTTCCCTTAGTTCTAATCTTCAGTTTTTACAGTTTCTATTTATTTTCATAATAATATGTTTATACTCATATTTCTTGATTTATCAAACTTTACAGTACTTATGGGCTCTCCACAATGCAAGATGAAGAATTTAGCTCACTTCCACTAACTCCCACTCTCCCAATTTTCTGGAAGAGTTTTAAGGATACGAGGGACCTAATTAGATTAGCATTTTGGAAAGATACTTTTGCTAGCATGTGAAGGGTGCTCGGGTAGCTGTTGTAGTAAGTGGGGCAAGAATGTGGGATGGAGGGTGGGGTTAGTAGAAGGTACTTGGAAAGGTTAGGATGGCAGCTGACTAGAGGTTATTAGAGGGAGGGTGAGGGTGCTCCTTGGGTGCTAATGGGTACTACACCAGGTGGTGTAGAGAAAGGAAGGGAGAAAAGGATGCAGGAGGAGACAGTGATCTTTGTGGGGAGGAAGATGATGAATTTCACTTTGGATATGTTGAATTTGATATGTTTCTGGGAATCCAGGTAGAGATGCCTTCTCAGGCATCTGGACACAGAATTGTAGCACTCAGGAGTCAGACCTGGGCTGGGAGATAGATTTTTGAGTCAAACATGAATCAATTAATTCATTTTCTCATTTATTCCTTCAACACATATTTACTGAGTGTGTTCTATGAGCTACATGCTGGGTATAAAATGGTGACAGCAGACAAGTTTCTTTACCTCATGGAGCTTTCAGAGAGGCCAGAGATAGACAGTAACACAAAAACTTATAAAAATATGCATAATTACAGATTGAAGTAGATGATGTGAAGAAAAAAGTACAATTTATGAGATAGAATAGCATCATAAAACAAATTTAAACCGGGGAGGCAGGCAGGGGGAGAAATATGTGGATTGGTAAGGCTTCTCTACTGGACCTGCAGGGTGCAGAACACCAAGGAGGTCTTAAACAAAGGGTCTTTTAAATTAGAGATCATGTGCAGACCAAGCCCTAATTTTCATGCAGCTCAGGATAAAGTACCAACTCATGGAGGCCCCACTAATTACCTAAACATCATAAATCAAGACAACTAAGTGTTAATAAATATGTTCTATTCCCCTACTGGGACAAATATACCTTCATGATGATAAAATAGAAAAATATGTGTGAAAACCAAGAGTTATCAGTTGACAATGACAACTGAATTTGTCACAAATGGCTGGGTCTTCTGTTAATGGGCTGAGATGTCTGGATGAACAATAAAATTAAAAGCCATATCATGCTCTGTTTTTTGAACTGGTTGCTGGTTATTGTTTGCTCTGAAACTTCACTGAGCTGTACACATATGATTTGTGCATTTTTCTGTATCATCCTACCTTAGCAAAGAGTTTTTAAATTATCATATACTAATGCCATAAAATTTATTCTTGTTTTTATTTCAGCACAAACCATGTGTAATGTGGAATGAGACAACTTATCTATTGTCATTGTAATTCATTGTAATTCTTCATCTAAATTGAGAATGTGCCTTGATCTCAAATGGTCAGAAAATAGTCTGCAGAAAAATTAGTTTCAGGATAACTTATGGGTCAATCTTCTTCATATACATTTCTTTATATTTTATTAAAATGCCACTTTTGTTGTATTTTTCACATGTAGTTTTTTCTCATTTAGAAAAAGAATTTATTCTGAAATAAAATACCTTAAATTTCTTTTAAAAAAATAACATCCGCACTTAGACCTATTTTTTTTTTAAAGATTTTATTTATTTGACAGAGAGAAACACAGCCAGAGGGGGAACACAAGCAGGGGGAGTGAGAGAGGGAGAAGCAGGCTTCCTGCAGAGCAGGGAGCCTGATATGAGACTCGATCCTGGGTCTCCGGGATCATGACCTGAGTCAAAGGCAGTCGTTTAACCAACTGAGCCACCCAGGCGCCCGACCTATTTCTTTTTATAATATATAACAAGTAATAGTCCATACCAAATAACTGTAGCCAGAACAAGTATGAAAGTAATTCCATTTTTCCAACAAGACCACAATTTGCTTTTTATTCAAGGATCTTCTGTTATCCAACTTCTAATGGATTCTAAGGTCTAAGGTAAGTCTAATTGCTTTTACAGTATCTAGTTGGATTCCCATCATGTGTTCAAAAGCAATTGTAAAGTCAAACTTACTGTTTCATGAAGGTTTCTGTCTTTTGGCAAATCCATAAAGTATTGTGTATAGTCTTTCACTTTTTTCAAAGAAAGTTATCACTTGCAGCATATTTGAAGTTATATCTCATATAGTGCCAAATACAAACAATGAGTCTTCTATGACCTCTGTATTTTGGGTCAAAATTCTGGCTTACTTACATTTTTCTTTCCAACCATGTCAGCCTCATTATCATAGACTTTATTTTGACAATTGAAAAAGTATTAAAATAAAATTATTTTATTGATTTCTTTTGAAGATTTAAATAAATGGTGTTGATGTTTTTATAAATACTGTATACTTTGTGATTCTACCATGCAATATCCATTTAGTTGCCCATGTAAACGTTATAGATGCTAAGATGTGCCATCCAGATTCCCTGCAGGACCAACCCTTCACTTCTGAGCTGTTGGACTGTTTGCTTTTGATGGTACCCTTTCTAGGGTACCATCTGCTGAAGGCAATTGCTTTACCCAGAGTTACATCTTCTCCCTTAGAACAGCCTTTTTTAGTGGTAGGTCAATTTGAAGGTTCCCCCATTGCGACAGTCAGAAGGGCCAACCATCTGTGCTCCAGAACTTCTAGTAGTATTGACTGAGTCTTCTTTTATAACTGCAGCTGCATCACAGTTTGGTTTTTCCCTGTAATTCCTTCACTGCTCTCCCCTACTAAGTACTTTTTTTCCCTGTAAGAATTCTAATAATTTCTGAGTTTCAGAGTTTGGTCCCTGGAAACCTAACTGATGCTACTAAAGATTCAGCCTCAATCTTCATACACGTGGTCTAAGCTTACAGAAACAAATTTTGGAGTCCTTTAAATTGCTTAATATTACTAAATATTCCAAAAATATTATGTGACCTTATTGCAAATATGTGCTAATTTGTGAGCACCTCTGGAACCACAAACTGGAACTGAAAAAGAAGAAAGAAAAAGGATGTTTAGTAGTAGTGGGAAGTGATATCTTGTTATAAACGGGTCTGTTGAATGTACACTGAAAGGAAAAATTTAAAAGATTAATTTTTCTTTTCTAAAGTTTCTGGCATTCAATCCTTCTCAAAACTTGGAAGCAGAGTCTGCATCTAAAGTGGGCAGAGGTGCAACCTACAACTTTTAATAACATTCATCCAGTATTTTGGGGTCATAGACAAGAGATGTAGAAAAGCATTTCCTGCAGCCTGATTTGCAGGATCTTCAAGACAGAAGACTTTTTCCTGTGGTATTTTTGGAGTGAGAAGAAAACACAGCACCCTGGAGAATACCAACAGCTAAGAAAAGGACTGAGAGAGGAAAACCTGCAGAAACTTAAAGGAGCTCTGGAGAGGAAGGGAATAGAATTGTTAGGTTGAACCATGTGAAATTTCTGATAGTTGACCTTTAAAAAAAGTAATACACAATTAAAAAAATAGTTTTAGGCTTACTGCAAAATGAGGTGAAAAAGTAGAGAGAGATCCCATATACATATACATTGGGAGAGTTCTGTGCCCTGAAAAGCCTCCCCCACAGTCAACATCTCCCACCAGACTGGCACATTTATTACAATCAATGAATCATCATTGATGCATCATTAGTGATCAAATCCATAGTTCACATGGTTCACCTTTGGTGTTGTACATTCTATGGGTTTTCACAAATGTATAATGATGTGTATTCACCATTATAATATATAGAATAGTTGCATTGTGCTAAAAAAAATTCCCTGCCTTCTACTATCATCTTTTTCTTTTTTTAGCTATTTGAGTATTTTTGAGTTAAAAATACAGTTACTTCATACATTTCAATGTAAAGAGATTACATTTACTCTAAAGGAGAAGAAAATTCAGACAGTGTGTTCAGCAGTGGTTATTAGGTAAGATAAGTGATGAAATAAGCTCTTTGGATTTAGCAACTGGGGCCTTGGTAAGATAACTTACAGTGAGATAGTGAGGCTGGAAGTGAAATCCTAGCAAGAAAAATTGTGATCAGACCTGGAAAAATGGGAAATCAAGAAAGTAGAACTTCTGGCCAGAAATTTCCTTCTGAAGAACAGCTTCTTGGCACCTGAACTCCTTAATTGGTCTGGGAGCTTCTTGATGGTATCTCCAAAGTTCAGCACAATATGTAGTAACTGGTTCATGGCAGGCTCTCAAATATTTGTTGATTGGTGAGCAAGAGGAAAACCATTTGGTAAAGGAACGTTTGGTTGTTGCTCTTGTAAGAAGGCAGAGATTTAAGCTGTGTAATAACATAGGGCAACTAGTAGAAGGGAAGAAATGGAAGAAGGAATAAGAGAAAGTCATAGATGGTGAAAGATTCTTAAGCAATGAGGTGGGATGGTAGTGCTGGGGATGGGGATCTAGGGCTGCGTAGAACAGTAAATCTTGGCCTAGAGAGTGATTCTAGTAATCTTTCATTCATATATTTGTGTACAGAGTGAGTGCCCTGAACATCCATTATTTTTGGAGTATGGGGAAAGGCCATTTCAACCATCCAATCCTGACCTTTTTGTAGCACTATGTGATGAATAGAAAGGAATGGATTAAGCAGGATTTGTTTTCTGCAAAACAAGCTCTTTGATTCTTCTCTTGGTGCAAAATGTGCAGGATGACTTGATATCAGAGGGGCAAAGAAAAATCATCAGAGCTTGCACTATATTCCTTTTACATGTGGAGAGAGCTATTTCCTACATAGGATCAACTGGTTCTTTGAGGGTTGTTGCCTATACCTACAAATACTACCAAAAAGTGGGAGAGCTCTTTCCTCATTCTATACCCCTGTTTCTATTCTGTTATCTCTACTTGTATGTAACAAACCATACCAAATTTAATGGTATACAACTTAACAACAGTATATTATATTATCTCTTATAATTTGAGGGTTGGCTGGGCTCAACTTGGTGATCTCTATTTGGACCTCTGGAGATTTTGAAAGCTTGAAAGTTTCCAGGCTTTCCAAACTTTTCCAAGGCTTTCCAGCTCAAAGGCTTCCTCATCTAGTCTGGCAACTGATATTGGTGTCTGGCTAGGATTTCAGGGGACATTATTAGCTGGAGGCTGTTGGCCTACATGGACCCTCTCCCTATGGCCTAGGATTCCTAATAGTATGGCAGCTGGAGGCCAAAGGTTAAGGATCCCTTGAGAGATTCAGCAGAAGCAGTTTGTTTTAGAGGTTAGAAATGAGTCACTGAGACCAACCCATTTTCAAGGGAAGGAGAATTAAATTCTATCTCAAGGTGGGAGGAGGGGCAGTGAAACAAAGCATGGCAAAGGGGAAAGGGTACATATAACATCTGGAATCAGGAGACTTGACTTGGTGGATAGTTTGCTATATAAGATCACTTTAACACTATATTCACTCCATGTCAAAATACAGTATCAGTGTTCACTGGGACTCCTTCATCTCCACTCAGTATCTCTGTAGCTTGTATTACCTTTAAATTCCTTCCAAATGCCATGTATATATGTGTAGCTTTCCATATATTGGCATTCTAGAAGTTAATATTTGAATCTTTACTAGTAATGCATGACCAATGTTTAGAGAATGCTTATAAGCACCATGCACTATAGCATGTGCATCATATACATGGTTTTATCCAATCTTCACAACTTTTCTATATGATTGACTTCATTATTTTGTTCCTTTGAGACACAATGAAACTAAAGCTTAGAGAATTTAAGTGGGTTTTCAGGGATTCAGAGTCAGGGAATTTATTTCCAGAGTCACATTCTTAACCATTTTGCTTTATATGGTCTCTTGCAACTTGTTGCAAGTCATTGGTGCCCATGACCTGTGGTAATTTCTTAGATATGAATCTGAAACTTTTTACCTGTGAGGTTCACTTGTGGAGGCAAGTCACTTACCCAGAGAATGAGCTATGCTAGGAATTGCTTGGATATTGTGGGTTCCAAAGTGCTTACCACTGCCAGCCCCTTCACATTTTTTTGCTAGCATCTATATAGTCAAATTCTTTCAAGCTCCTGTGAATAAGCCTATAGGCCCGCAGGGTAGGAGGGTTAATGAGCACATGCTGACCTGACTGAGCCTGAATTTTTATATCTCTTCCTATTTATCTGAATCCACAGTCTCCTCTGTTAGTCCTTAATGTAGTCCTTGCTACCATCCAGCTCTAGTGTCTTCTTCCTTGGGCAGTTGGCAACCCCAACATTAAGGACACACTTTGTAACTAACTCCTAGATAATTTTTCAAAGATGGAAAGGGCTGACTAGGTAAGCAAGAAGTTTCTCATCTCTAAAGTGAAGATGGGTGAATGATTATTTGTTAAATATATAGGAATTAAGTTAAGTAAATAAATAAGACCATAGCTACCATATTTGGTGGTAGGCACAATGTTAAACATCTTAAATATATAACCTTCTATGTTAATGATAAACCTGGACACTATTTTCAGCATTTTTCAGTTGAGGGAACTGAGACCCAAGGAAGTTAAGTTTCTTGTCAAGGCCATGCGTCAAGAAGTGGCAAAGTCAACCATTTCATCCTATTTCAAAGTATCCTCTCTTTTCACTAGTACTCATGTCAGTCTCACTGTGGGCTAGGTTCTTAAACCACCATGACCTTCAGATCTCTTCTAATTCAGAGATTCTACAAGTCTATGAGATTTTGTGTCAAGGCATGAAATAATACTGTAAAAGGTTTCCTTCCCACTTGTTTTTCTTTTCTTCATTTTTCAGGGGGAAATTGAAGTGATTAATACATCTTCTTAACTCTTTCAACAAACAAGTGAATACGTGGTTTTCACACTCAAATCAAACCCAAGGTTGTTTTCTGACAGTGGATGGGTCTTTGCAGAATGTAGTCATTTATAAATTAGGTGGAGCTTGTGCCTGCTTGCCCTAGCTGGAGTGGAGAGAATGATCCATGAGGGTCTGTGGGAGTGTGGGGGTCATGCTGGGGGAGGTGTGGGCAATTTTTGAAAGACAACTACCACAGTCACAGATATGTTACACTTGGGTGGCCTCTGGGTGTTTAGGAAGGATTAAAAAGTGCTACAAATAATATAAAAGGAAAAAAAGAAGGGTTGGGGAGTTAGGTCTGGCCCAGGAACTTATGATCTGACTCATAGAAGCATGAAAACATTTGAGAGAAGGGGAAGGTGTGTGCTTTAGTCAAATATGAATGCACACACATAGGACAGCAAATTTGTGACTTTGAGAGGGTACTAGAACATTTTCATGCCCCAAATAAGGAACTGAGTGCCACATACATTGTGCTAAGGCCTAAAATGTGCTAAATGAAGAAACGTACTATGCATTCTGTTCTTATATTAGCATGCAAACTAATGCCTATTGAACACCATGTCATATAGTGCAGGCACCTAAACTACCATGTAACTCAAAACTTGAAACTGAGATGGTGCATCTTGAAAATCTACAGTAAAGGGACCTAAAAGTAAGACTTCATATCATAGTATTATTTCACAAGAAAGAATAATTAAATAGAAATTATGATGATTGATTATTTACCTTGATGAAAACCTGTTTTGTAGGTCAGGAAGTACAACTATATATAATTCATATGTTTTTATTGTTTTAGATTCCTTTTAATACTTTGTTCCCTTGTATTCCTTTTGCTTTTTAAAGATTTTATTTATTTGTTTGTTTAGAGCACTCATGCAGGTGGGGGTAGGTGCAGAGGGAGAGGAAGCAAGAGAATCCTAAGCAGACTCCACACTGAGTATGGAGCATGACTCAGGATTCTACTTCGCAACACTGACATTAGGAACTGAGCTGAAACCAAGATTTGGATGCTTAATTGAGGGAGCCACCCAGGCACCTTTGTTTCCCTGCATTCCGTTTTTTTTTTTTTTTTTTTTTTAAGATTTTGTTTGTTTATTTATTTGAGAGAGAAAGAGAGAGGGAGCACAAGTGGGGGTGCGGCAGGCAGAGGGAGAAGCAGGCTCTCTGTTGATCAGTGAGCCTGATGTGGAACTCAATCCCAGGACCCTGGGATCATGATCTGAGCCAAAGGTAGACACTCAGCTGGCTGAGCCACCCAGGTGCCCCTCACTTGCTTTCTTATGTGCTATACTATACTATATATAATGGGCTTACCCATGTAGTTTTTGTTCCAACAAAACAAGTCTTTTGGAAAATCTATTATTCTCTGCCTATTAACAGATTTCCAACATAAAAAGCAATTCGAGAGTATGTCCTAAGAGGTAACAAAAAATACAAATGCAGAAATGGAAAAAAAAAATGGGCAGAGGATAAAGTTGTGCTTGCTAAAGATAGTGCTTTGCAAAAAGAAAACAGATGGGGGGGGTCAAAAATTTGGGGAAATACTACAGATAATATTCCCTTCAGATAGTCACCATGTATAATGGCATATTCATGTTCCAAGAAGTACTATAATTAAAAAACTGATTTACCTTTTTTAAAATTGAACTATAGTTGACATACAATGTTGCATTAGTGTAAGGTGTATAACATAGTGATTTTACAATTCTATTTGTTGTGTTAATGCTCACCAAAAATTTGAATTACTTCTTTTTTTTTTTTTTAAAGATTTTATTTATTTGACAGAGAGACACACAGATAGAGAGGGAACACAAGCAGGGGGAGTGAGAGAGGGAGAAGCAGGCTTCCCGCCCAGCAGGGAGCCCAATGTGGGGCTCAATCCCAGGTCTCCCGGGATCGGGATCATGACCTGAGCCGAAGGCAGTCGCTTAACCAACTGAGCCACCCAGGCGCCACCTGATTTACTTCTTATACAAATGTTTCCCAATGAATTTTGATCTTTTTACTTAGTTTTTAATACACAATAACTATTAGTAATTCATAGAATTAGTGTTCTGCATCACATTTTGGGATGCTGTTTTAGGATCCTTTTTGCTTCTATTTTTGGCCTCTACAGAAGTTTGCTAATACTTGTCTTACCCAGTGTGAAGCGGAGAATTAAAATAGGGATAATAAAACTAAAGTTGTATAGCACAATTCAGCTTATGAAACGTTGTCACATATACTTTCTCTGTTGATCTTCATGGCAATACTCTGAGGTAGACATACTGTTACAATTTTCTGGATGAGGGAACCAAGGCACAGAGAGCTGAAGTACTTGTTACGGTAGGATGTGCACAAGAGAAAGGAGTTGCCTTCTGCATCTAAATGACAGACCTATACTGATTGTACTATTAGAAATTTTTAAAATGAATCTGTATTCTTAATTGAGCATATGTAACTGGCTGAGAGAGAGAGGAAATAAAAGGGTACAATTAAGGGCACCTGGATGGCTCAGTTGGTTAAGCCACTGCCTTCAGCTCAGGTCATGATCCTGGAGACCCGGGATCGAGTCCCACATCAGGCTCCCTGCTTGGCAGGAGGCCTGCTTCTCTCTCTCTCACTCCCCCTGCTTGTGTTCCCTCTCTGGCTGTGTTTCTCTCTGTCAAATAAATTAAAAATTTCTTTTTAAAAAAAGGGTACAATTATGTAAACATCAGTGAAGGTCTTTGTCTTTCTCTGGATAACCAGAACTCACTGCTGGAGCAGATGTGTGGATGTGGAGAGCATTCTTTTCTCTTTAGGCCCCACGGGGTTGCCCTAGCAGATGTGTGGATGTGGAGAGCATTCTTTTCTCTTTAGGCCCCACGGGGTTGCCCTAAAAGAAGGCCAAAGTAGTTTAAGGAGAGAGGAGTAGGCTGGACTACTCTGGAAGTTTAGACCAAAGGGTCTAGAATCCATATTCAATATCTCCAATGGATGCTGGAAAAAAAATGGTTTATTTTGTTTATTGATATGGATTCCATAATGACTCCATGTTTATCATGATTTGAATGATTCAGTTAACAATCTTTTCAAGTAAACACTTTAATTATTGGGAAGAAAGGACACAGCACCATGACTGAACTGCAGAATATTTTATCCCTATATTTTGTAATTGGATCATGGATAAAAACAAGGGCAATAAAATTTGCCAGTTCCCAGAAAGATTTCTAAATAGTCACAGCTGAAACTTTTTAACAAGAATTCTTAATGGCATGTGAAATTAAAAATTTCACAATACTGTTCTCAAAATCAAAGTTTTAATCTCTAATGCATATGCATGTGACTGTGTGCATGTGTGAATGCATGTTCACATAATTACATGAAGCACAATATTGTTAGACTACAAAATCTTCATGAAAAACTTAATTTTAAGGTCAGCTATGAATTCAAGGGTGGAAGATCTTTTCACAGTATGATTCAAGAAACAGTCACAAACAAGAAAAAATACATAAATAATGGAGGGGAGAAATCCAGGTCGCGATATGCCCAGAAATCATACTTTTTTTCTTCCCTCAAGTAAAGAATCTCTAAAAATATAATCTTTATAGATACAGAAAACATTTTTTATAGAGATCTTTTGTAGGAGACCACTTGCAGATAATTTTCCAGAATTTATTTCTCTATTGGAGCTTTACTGATTTTTCCTGAATTTTCAGCGTTTCCATGTGTGATAATGCATAGGAACACAATAGGAACATAATGAGCTACACCAGTTGAGACATAGTTAATGAATAAGTGGTTGGATTAGAAAGTATAGGTCAAAATGAAAGTTTTAGCAGATGAAGAAATTGGGAATGTGTTGTAAACATGTTGCTGTTAGATTAGATGCAAGAATGGGGTACGGATCAACACATTCCATTGACACCAATGTGATCAGAGGATCAAGACAGAAGCCTATAGTTGGGACTAGAATCCTGAGGTTTTCATCAATACTCTTTCCTCTAGGATTTCTTTCAGGTCAGAACAAATCACAGCCTGACTTTAGTAGCAAATTGTTCAATCACAAGAAGTTTCCCAGGCTGTCCAGGGCTGGTAAAGGGGCTCAAGAACATGATTAAAACCCAGGCTTGGGGGAGCTGGGTGGCTCAGTTAAGCGTCTGTCTTCGACTCAGGTCATCATCCTGGAGTCCTGGTATGGAGCCCCAGAGTCCGGCTCCCTGCTCAGCAGTGAGTCTGTTTCTTCCTCTTCCTCTGTCCCTCCCCAAACCTGCCCCCTGCCATGTTCTGTTTTGCATGCTCTGCTCGATTTCTCTCTCAAATCAATCAATCAATCAATCAATCTTAAACAAACAAATGAACAAACTAAACCAGGCTTATTCTGTCTTCCCATGCCACCACCTTTTGCATGTGGCTGTTGTCTTCAAGGTTGTGTGGAATTTGCTTTATTTCTGGGAATTGTATCTATATAACATTGAGAAGAAAAGTTGAAGGGTCAAAAACCAACATGAGCTTGTCTTCTTTTTTTCTTAAAAGTGTTATTTTATTATTAGCTATATCATACATATGAAAGAGTCCAAATAATGTACATGTAACGTGTGTATACACATGTGATTCACAGCAAAATAGTGTAATGAAAACCTGCAGACAACTGTCCTAGAATAAGACAGGGAATGAGGAACATGGTCAGTATCCTGGAAGCTTCCCTTATTCTTTTTCTATTCCATCACCCTCTCTCCTTACTTGAGAGAAATACTGGTTTGTGTTTTGTCATTTATTTGGTTTGCTTTAATTTTGTTATATATGTATGCATCTTCAAGCAGTGTATATTTTAGTTTTGCATGTTTTTAGCCTTTATGTAAAGAGTCATTTTATGTTTTCTTCTGCAACTTGGTTTTTTGCTCACTGTTCAGTTTAAGGTATTTATTCATTAGGATGCTATTCATTTTCACTGAACTATGGTTTTTCTGTTGTTTGACTATATATCAGTCCATCCTCCAATTTAAGTTCTATTCTGGTTTTTTTTCTTATCTTAAGGAAGAAAGCTAGTATCTCCTCTTGCATGCACAGAAGATTTTCTTTAAAGAATACATGCCTAGAGGTGGAATTGCTGCATTATAAGTTATGTTAATTTCTAACCTCTGTAGATAAAGGCAAATTCTTTCCAGGTATTGTATCAATTTTCTTTCCCACCAGCAATGTTTAAGAGATCTGTTTCTCTGCCTTCTTGCTAGCATCATTATCATTTAATTTTTTGAGTATGATGGGTATAAAATAGTATCTCAATGTGTTCTACTTTGTATTTTTCAGATTACAAGCTTTTCATTTTTTTTGGCTATTTATATTTTCTCTTCTATGAAATGCCTGAATAAGTCATTTATCCATTTATCTATTTTTTGGGGGGGGAGTTGCTGACTTCTCATTTACTTTAAGGAATTCTTTAGATTTTCTGAATTCCAGCTCCCTATTACAGATTTGTGTTACAAATACAATCTCCTATCTTTTGGCTTACCTTTGCCTGATCCTAATAGTGCTTTTGAATAAACATGGCTAAGATAAATTTGTTAATTTCTGTTTAAAACAAAGTTTGGTCTTTTGGTTTTGTGTGTTTTATGTCTCATTAAAAAATCCTCTTAATCTAGGGAGTGTCTGGATAGCTCAGTTGGTTGAACATCTGACTCTTTTAAAAAAAAAAAGATTTTATTTATTTATTTGACAGAGAGAAACACAGCTGGAGAGGGAACACAAGCAGGGGGAGTGAGAGAGGGAGAAGCAGGCTTCTGCTGAGTGGGGGAGCCTGATGTAGGGCTCAATCCCAGGGCTCTGAGATCATGATCTGAGCCTAAGGCAGTCGCTTAACCAACTGAGCCACCCAGGCACCCCAAACATCTGACTCTTGATTTTGGCTCAGGTCATGATTTCAGGGTCCTGGGATCTGGCTCTGTGCTCCATGTTCAGCAGGAATTCTGCTGGACAGTTTTGCTTTCTCCCTCTCCCTTTGCCGCCTCCTCCATGCATGCACTCTCTGTCTCTCTGAAATAAATAAATCTTTTTAAAAAATCCACTCACCTGAGATCATAAACATATTCTCTTCCAAAGATTTTCATGTTTATGCCCATAATATATTTGAAAGTGATTTTTGAATATAGTACGAAGTTGAGATAGTTTTATTTTTTCCATGTAGATCCCCATTTGTCCTACCATTGCACTGATATCCAATGCCACCTCTTCGTCAAGCCCCCTTACGTGTATCAATCTGTTTCTCTGCTCTCTCTTTTGTTCCCATTGTCTAGTTGTCTACTTTGCTGAGCTAAAATTGTATTACCCTAATTGCAATGCTTTCATAATCTTGCTTTCTGGCTTTCTTCATCAGGAGTACCTTACTTATTTGGTCTTCTCTATATAAGTTAGTTTGTCAAGTTTCATGAAAAATTCTCTTGGGATTTAGATTGCAGTTTCATTGAATTTAAAGGTTAATTTGGGGAAGAATTAACATGTTTATAATATTAAGTTTCCCCATATAAAATACATGGCAAAATGTTGCATATATTTAGTCTCCTAAAAAAGTACCATTTTAGAAAGTAATAAAAATATGGTATCTGGGGCATGGGTGGTTCAGTCAGTTCAGTGTCTGCCTTTGGCTCAGGTCATGATCCCAGAGTCCTGGAATTGATCCCCACATTGGGCACCCTGCTCAGTGGGGGGTCTGCTTCTCTCTCCTGCTACTCCTCCTGTTTGTGCTTTTTCTCTCTGACAATTAAATATTTTAAAAAATGGTGTCTAGAATAAATCTGGAAAATATATGTAATAAAGGAGAAAAAACTTTATTGAAGATATATTTTCTAATGTTTTGTTAGTAGTGTACAGTAATGTAATTGACTTTGATATGTTCATCATATATCCAATAATCTTGTCAAACCCTCTTTCTAATTCTAACAAATTTTCTGGCTATTCTTCTTTGTTATATATGTTAATATGTTATATATTCACATATGGATAACGATGGCTTCCTTTTCCTTTCCGAGCCTACTATTTTTTATTTCTTTTTCCTGCTTTTTATTATAACTAAGGGCTTCAGTACAATGTTGAATAGAAGTGGTGAGAGCAGGTACTTCTATTTGGTCTTTATTTAAAAGAGAAGGATTTTCTATTCGCTGTTAAGCTTGAGATTTGCTCTAGGTTTTAGAGGCCCAAACTCTGTGGGCTGCTGTCAGCCAATGACTAACAGGGTGAGAATTCTAATGTAGGCTATTTCTGCAAAATGTGGACTCTACTCACTGTGGGTTTAGCTGTTGAATTGTATAAGTTCTTTATATATTTTGGATATTAACCCTTTATCAAATATGCCACTTTCAAATATCTTTTCCCACTTAGTAGATTATCTTTTAGTTTTGTTGATGGCTGTGCAAAAACTTCTTACTTTGATGAAATCCTAATAGTTTATTTTTACTGTTATTTCTAGACGTATCCAGAAAAATGTTGCTATGACATCAGAGACACTACAGCCTATACTCTTTTCTAGAAGTTTTACGGTTTCTGTATTTTCTTTTTTTAAATCACAGTACTCTGATCACCCAATTCGTCAAGATTGGTAAAAAATGAAGAACTGTAACTGTGGAACACAGCTGATCCTTGAACGATGTGGGGGTGGGGTGCCAATCTCTGCACAGCCGAAATCCATGTATAGCTTTTGACTCTTCAAAAACCTAACTACTAATAACCTACAGTTGACTGGAAGCCTTCCTGATGACATAAACAGTCAATGAACACATATTGGTATGTTTATGTATAATCTTACAGTAAAGTAAGTTAGAGAAAAAAAATTATTAAGAAAACCATAAGGAAGGAAAAATATATTTTAGTATTCTACTGTATTTATCAAAAAAAAATCTGCATATAAGTGGATCCATGCAGTTCAAAACCATGTTGTTCAAGGGTCAACTATAATTGATCAGCAATGAAAAAACAGTTAAGCCAACACTGGGAAAAATGTGACCATTTTAGAGCTCATAAAATAGTCAATGAAGACAATTTTGGACTTAGTCTGTTCTATAAAAACTGATTTAAAAATATTGCAAAATTTTCTGATTGTGAGAAGCTCCAAAAGGGGAGATAATTCAAAATGGATGAGCATGCCTTAAAATGAAATATATTTAAAAATTTTTTTAATTTAAGTTCCATTTAGGTAACATATACTATATTATTAATTTCAGGGATAAATTTAGTGATTCACCAGTTGCATATAACACCAGTGCTCATTACATTAAGTGTCCTTCTTAATGCCCATCACCCAGTTACCCACCCCCCCCCACTTCCCCTCCGGCAACCCTCAGTTTGTTTCATATAGTTAAGAATCTCTTATGGTTTGTCTCCTTCTCTGTGTTCATCTTATTTTTCCTTCCCTTCCCCTATGTTCATCTATTTTGTTTCTTAAATTCCACATAAGTGAAATTATATGGTATTTGGTTTTCTCTGACTTATTTCACTTAGCATAATAACCTCTAGTTCTAAGATTTCATTCTTTTTGATGGCTGAGTAATATTTCATTGTGCATATACCCATTTCATTGTGCACATATTCTTATCCATTCATCTGTCTGACAATGTGATATAAAATGATTATAGTAAAGAAAAAAACACAGAAACAACCAACAGAACCAATGAGGCTCCAGGAGGGAGTGCTGGTGAGCTCAGTTTAAAAGGCCACCTCCAAAAAAATGAAGATGAGAGAAGAGCCAAATGCCACCGGGGTCATAATTTGAGACATCAATTCTTATGTTTCTTTTTTTTCTCACTGTATTTTCTCTCTTACCACCCTCCTTTCCTGTCTATTTAAGTAATAAAGTAGCTTTAAACTTCATCGTCTCAGAACAGATATGTGGGTAAGGGGGAACATCTAAAAGACATTCTAGTTTTTGTTTCCAAGAGTTTAAGTCCTTAGAAGTCTTTAAGAAAAAAGGATGAGAAATTTTGGGGGGGGGGTAGGGCATAGTATCTGGAAGAGTGGGACTTTTTTTTTAAAGATTTTATTTTTTTACTTGACAGAGAGAAACAGTGAGAGAGGGAACACAAGCCAAGGGAGCTGGAGAGAGAGAGAGAAGCAGTCTTCCCGCTGAGCAGGGAGCCCAATGTGAGGCTTGATCCCAGGACCCTGGGACCAATACCTGAGCCAAAGGCGGACATTTAACAACTGAGCCACCCAGGCACCCCAGGGAGAGTGGGACTCTTCCAGGTTTGACAGAAGATTGCCCGTGGGAAGCAGAGAGTCTATAGATGCCTGGTGTAGAGGAGACTTGCGCATGGCTCTTGGGCTTGTGCTCGTTCATGGACACACCTGGTGATTCTTTAGTACAGGGTTTTCTATGAGGCAAAAGTTCATAAATATCAGTTAAATGAGAGTCTGAAACCTAGAATGTAATGATTTGTCTTGAATTGTAAGGATAACAGAAAGAGGGGTGCCTGGGTGGCTCAGGTTAAACACTGACTCTTGGTTTCAGCCCAGGTCATGATCTTGGGCTCCATGCTCAGTGGGGTTCTGTTTGGGATTCTCTCCTCCTCTCCCACTGCCCCTTCCTTACCTCGCTAAAATAAATATGCAAATAACATCCTAAAAAAAAAAAAAGAAAGAATTTTGAAGAAGTTCTTAACAGAAAGGAGAAAAAGGAAGGAAAACATATTGTTTGGGATTGTATGAAATGACACTAAAAAGACAAAAATGACTAAATTCTTATTTCATTCTCTGTTTTATAGAATGAAAAATTATCTTCAAACTGAGGTATGTAAAATAAACATGGTTAAGATTATTTCTAAGAGCAAATTTGCTGGGAAGTCTCCATCTCTATATTTTCCTGCTTTGCACCATGTTCTGGGAGATAACTCTAAATGGATTAAATCACAAGAGCTCCTTTGTTAACTAGCTTCTTGTTCGTTTTGAATCAGAGGGCAGAGGAGAGAAGTTGAGAGCTAGATAAAGAGAGGGTGAGGTGTTCTTCCCTGAACCATCCCCTGCTTTGGTGCCTCCTTCCTTCACATCTACAGCTTTCAACCAGATGATCCCTCTTCTTCTTCCAGTTCTAGTTTGCAGAGGGCTCCAGTAATAAAAATAGCTCATCCTCTTGTCCCTTTTGGCTAAAGGAGTTATGCTAGATATTCTTTGCAATTCTGAATCTATTTATCCTTATTGCCCTTCTTGCTCTGTGTCTAGGAGGCTATTCTGTATGGACTTCATGGAAAGGATCCCTTTTCTCTGGCTCCCAGGTGTGTTCAGTCAATGAGAGGCATCAACAGGATTTCAGATGGTGGGAGTGGGGAGAGTGAGATTGGGGTATTTATTCCTATGTCTCCTATCCCTCTCTATCCTCCCTTCTCTTGCTATGCTTGTGTTGGTTTTGGGTGGTGGGCCTCTACCAAAGGCCAAATATAGCTCCTATGAGAGCTATTCCATACTGTAATCTCTGTGGATTCTAGCAGCAGCTCCCTTCACTTACTCATTTAGGCTTGGGGGATTCATTGGTTCTCCCTCCTGGTACCCTGATTGATTCAGGGTCTAACTAGTTTCCTATCATCTCTGGTCTTTTATCATCCCTGTTTTTTTCCTTAAGTCTGTCCACACTCCTATAAGTATTCTGTCTGTTAAAGTCTGTTGATATTATCCCTCTTGGAGTAAGGAGGGAATTCTGTGTCCTTCCAGGACCTTGACTGGTATACTAAGTGAAGATATAGCAATACATTTCTTTGTT
Organism: Spilogale gracilis; assembly: GCA_004023965.1. Lineage (NCBI taxonomy): Eukaryota > Metazoa > Chordata > Mammalia > Carnivora > Mephitidae > Spilogale > Spilogale gracilis. The sequence goes on along the minus strand of PITA01008246.1, from coordinate 22,211 downwards.
GCTTTGTGGACATTTTAGTTCTCATGCACAGACAGATTATAACCCATAGAACTGACAGCACTTGCATTAGCACCCTAGGAAGTTCTTTTGGTAATTTCTAAAAGATTGTGGAGGATAGGAGGCATGACAGGAAACCAGAAAGGAACAGCTGTGGTCCTTAAAGTTTCAAAAAAAGGGATAAAAGCAGCTTCTAGAAAATTAATATCCATGAAACATATCCATTAGAGGATGTATACTACCAGATGTTTCAAGACTGATTAAAACAGTATTTGCAAAAGAGAGGCAAAGTGACCAAGGACAATTATAGAAAGTCTAGAAGCAGAATCCACATGTACCTATTACTTGAATATGACACAAGGAGTTACTCCAATGTAATGTGTAAAGGATGGTCTTTCTAATAAATGTCATTGAGGAAATTGGATATCCAAACAGAAAAAATCAACTTGATCCCTGCTTCCTATCATACCCCCAAATTTAATTATAGATGAGTTGCCAATATAAATTTAAAAGGTAAAACATAGGGGTTTAAGATGGTGATATAGGAAGAACCTGGACTCACCACCTCCCATGGTTATATCAAATCTATTGTTACATGTTGAATAATTCCCTCTGAAAAAGAATTGGTAGCTGAGCAGTTACCTCCACAAGGGATAAAAGGACCACATCTAGACCTGGAGGAGAGGCAGAAATGAGGTCTCACTAAAAATCCCACCTCCAGTGTAATGACACACAATTGAGCAGGAGCTTAGAATTTGAAGCTTTCCCTTGAGGAGTGAGGGGTTTGTACCCTGCATTGGACATCTCAACCCTTGGGACTGCACCAGAGAAACAATGCCTCCAAAACATCTGGTTTGGGAAGACAACAGGGTTTATGTCCAGAAGACCCAGGGATTATGGGGGATCTGAGATGCTTCTTTCAGAGAGCTTGAGTTGAGTGTAGATTCACTTATACCAGGAACCAGCACAAAAGCAACAGAATGAGGGTGCCTGGGTGGCTCAGTAGGTTAAGGCCTCTGCTTTCGGCTCAGGTCATGATCTCAGGGTCCTGGGATTGAGGCTTGCGTCGGGTTCTCTGCTCAGTGGGGAGCCTGCTTCCTCCTCTCTCTCTGCCTGCCTCTCTGCCTACTTGTGATCTGTCAATAAATGGATAAAATCTTAAAAAAAAAAAAAGCAACAGAATGAGAGAAGACTGGATTATATGTGAAGGAGATTCATTTTCTAATCCTAAAGCATCTGCTAGGAGGGCAGGTACCACTTAAGACTTTCTTTTGAGACAGAGGTGCTGGTGGGCACCATTCTTACACTCTCCCTCTACCTTACTGGTGTAGGCAGGCATATGTGAAGCTGAAGGCATGCCCTGCCCCAACACCCTTCTCCTATATCACTAAACCTTGGCTTCCAGCACTCTTTCCCAGCCTTGCTAAAGCTGTGAGCATGCCTCACTCCCAGTGCTCTTCCCAGGCCTCACTAAGGCCATGTTTGCGTTCCACCCCAAGTGTGCTTCTCAGGATTGCTAACGCCAAGGATGTGCCCTCCCCTCAAAATACTCCTGCAGCCTTGCCTAAGCTGGCAGGAAAACACAGTTCACTCAGGAGATGTCTCTTGATCTCTCCTGGCTCTGGTGGCCAAAGGGGCTTGTGTTCCTGGGGCTCACAGGACTATAATAATTAGAAAGATAGTTCTGGGATGGCTACCACACCCAGGGTCTGAAACATATCCCTGGTCTGCCTGTAAAAAAGGCTCATTTAATTATCTTAAAGCTTCAGCCTGAGGGATAGGCTTCAGGTTCACCACACAGCTAGAGGTTACAAAGGTACTCTAAGAAAACATAGCCAGGAAGACACCATCTTTGAGACCTCCTGTGGTTTCACCACAGTTCACTGTACATCTTAGAAAGAGACTTTTAAACTCATCTGAAGCCCCAATTCTTACAACTATCACCCACGAAGCACCTCTAGGTCTCCTAGGATGAAGGTCAGCAGGATCTATGATTGTGGTCCCTCAGGGCTGTATATATTTTCATACTTTAAAAGCTGCTGCCTAAAGAGATGGCTTCCAATTATCCTGAAATAGAGTGCTGACAAGAATTCCTTCCTTTGGAATACTGATGGGTCTTAGCTTTCCCTCAATAACTGAGACCTATCAAGAATAAATTAGGCTACTTAGACAATCACAAGGGTTCAAGAGACAACGAAGAATTAACACAAGGTTAAATCATAAGGTTCATCTTCTATACAAAGTCACTCATTCATAAGTGAGAGAGGTAGCTGTTTTGCCCAATACATAGAAACAAACACAGAGAAGTCAATCAAAATGAGGAAACAGAGTAATATGTTCCAAATGAAAGAACAAGACAAAACTTCAGAAAAAGTCCTTAATGAAACAGAGATAAGGAATCTATCTGAGAGTTCAGGGTAATGGTCAAAAAAACCAGAACTCAGTAGAAGAATGGACAAACACAGTGAGAACCTCTTCAAAGAGATAGACAATGTAAGAAAGTACCAAATAGAAATCACGGTGCTGAAGTATATCATAACTGAATTGAAAAATATGCTGGAGAGGTTCTATAGAAGACTAGATGAAATCAAAGAACAGATCAACAACCTGGAAGACAGGGCAGTGGAACTCACCCAAACAGAACAAAAAAACAAGGCAAACAAAAATTTTAAGAAGTCAATATAGCTTAAGAGATCTATAGGACAACATGAAGCAAAATGAGGTCTCAGGAGGAGAGCGAGAGAAAGGGCCAGAAAATTTTGTGAAAAAATAATGACTGATGGGGCACCTGGGTGGTTCAGTCATTAAGCATCTACCTTCGGCTCAGGTCATGGTCCCAGGGTCCTGGAATTGAGCCCTGCATTGGGCTCCCTGCTTGGTGGAAAGCCTGCTTCTCCCTCTCTCACTCCCCCTGCTTGTGAGTTTCTAGCTGTCTCTCTCTTGTCAAATAAATAAATAAAATCTTTAAAAAAATAATGACTGAAAACTTCTCTAACCAAAGGAAGGAAAAAGACCAGGTCCAGGAAACACAAAGCTGCAAATAAGATGAGCCCAAAAAGATCCACCCCCAAGAAACATAATTGAAATGTCAAAAGTTAAAGAGATAATTTTTTTTTTTAAAAAAAGATTTTATTTATTTATTTGACAGAAACACAGTCAGACAGGCAACACAAGCAAGGGGAGTGAGAGAGGGAGAAGCAGGCTTCCCACTGAGCAGGGAACATGATGCAGGGCTTGATTTTGGGACTCCAGGATCGTGACCTGAGCCGAAGGCAGTCACTTAATGGCTGAGCCACCCAGGCTCTCCTAAAGGGCGAATCTTAAAAGCAGCAACAGTAAAACAACTTGCTACCATGTGCAAGGGAGCCGAAAGCCTTAGCTGACTTTTGGCAGAAACTCTGCATGCCAGAAGGGAGTAACAAGATACCTTCAAAGGGCTGAAAGGAAAAGAAACAAGCAAGCAAACTTCTACTCTACCTGGAAAGGCTATCATCCAGATCTGAAGGGGAGATAAAGAATTTCTTAGACAAGTAAAAGCGAAGGGAGCTCATCACCACTAAACCAGCCTTACGAGAAATGTTAAAAGACTTTTTAGGCTGAAAAGAAAAGGGCCTAATTAATAAGAAAACATATGAAATTAAAAATCTCACAGGTAACAAAATGGATTACTCACTTACAAAGTTGGTATACATTAGAAGAAAAAAGTAGTAAAATTAATTATAACTAGAATAATTAGTTGAGGTATATAAAAAAAAGATGCAAGTTAGGACATCCAAAACATAAAACATTGGCAGTGGTGGCAGGGGGGTGGGGGGATGGGTAAAAACTTAGAGCTTTTAGAATGCATTCAAATTTAAGTTGATATCACCTTGAAATAGACTTTTGTATTTATAGACTATTATATGTGAACCTCATGGTAACCACAAAGCAAAAACCTATAGTACAGATACACAAAGATAATGGGGGAGGAATCTAAACATAACACTAAATAAAGAAAGTCATTAAACCACAAGGGAAGAAAGCAAGAGAAGAAAGGAATAGACAGATACTACAAAAACTGCCAGAAAACAATCAATGAAAGGTAGTAAGTACATACCTCTCAATAATAATTTTAAATGTAAATGGACTAAATTTTAAAGACATAATTATTAAATGGCTAAAAAAACAAGAGTCATCTATATATTGCCCATAAAAGACTTACTTCACATATAATGTACACATAAATGGTAAGGGACAAGATGGAAAAAGATATTCCATGCAAATGGAAACAAAAAGAAAGCTGGTATAGCTATAGTTACATCAGAAAAAATAGAGTGTAAAACAACTTTTATTGTAATAAAAGACAAAGAAGTGCATCACATAATGCTAAAGAGGTCAATCAAACAAGAGGGTATACTACTTATAAATATTTTTGCACCCCAAAAAGGAGCACCTAAATAGCTAAAGCAAATATTAAGACCTAAAAGGAGAAATTGACAGCAATGTTATAATAGTAGGGGACTTTAATACCCCACTTACATCAATGGGTGGATCTTCCAGACATAATATAAACTAAAAAAATTGGCCTTAAATGACACATGAGACCAGCTGGATTTAGTTAATATACACAGAATGTTCTATCCAAAAGCAGTAGAATACACATTCATCTCAAGTGCACATAGACATTCTCCAGAATAAATCACCTGTTAGGTCACAAAATGAGTTTCCGTACATTTAAAAGATTCAAATCATATCAGCATATTTTCTGACCTCAATGGTATGAAATCAGAAATTGATTACAAGAAAAAATAGAAAAATAAAATATTTAGATACTAAAACAACATGCTACTGAAGAACAAATGGGTCAATGAAGAAATCAAAGAAGAAATAAAAAATACCTTAAGACAAATGATAATAGAAATACAACAGTCCAAAAATCTATAGGATGCAACAAAAACAGTTTTAAGAGGGAGGTTCATAGCAATACACAACAACCTTAAGAAAGAAGAAAGAAGTCTCTCATAAGTCATCTAACCTTATACTTAAAGGGATTAGAAAAGGAACAAACAAAGCCCAGAGTTAGTCAAAGGAAAAACACAATAAAGATCATAAATAAATGAAATGGAGACAAAAAAGCAATAAAAATGTCAACGAAACTAAGAGCTGCTTCTTTGAAAAGATAAACTAAATCGACAAACTGTTAGCTAGACTCATCAAGAAAAAGAAAAGGCTCAAATAAATAAAATCAGAAATGGAAGAGAAGTTAAAACCTATACCACAAAAATATAAAAGACCCTAAGAGACTATTATGGACAAGTATTTGTCAACAAACTGGACAATCTAGGGGAAATAAATTTCTAGAAACATGATCTTCCATAACTGAATCATGAAGAAATAGAGAATCAGAATAGATCAATTACTAGTAAGGAGATTGAATCAATAATTAAAAACCTCCTATCAACAAAAGCCCAAGACCACACAGTTTTGCTGGTAAGTTCTATCAAATATTAAAAGATGATTTAATATCTATCCTTCTTTTTTTTTTTTTTTAAAGATTTTATTTATTTGACAGAGATAAACACAGCCAGATGAGGAACACAAGCAGGGGGAGTGAGAGAGGGAGAAGCAGGCCTCCCGCTGAGCAGAGAGCCTGATGTG